>JAMYXO010007164.1:0-12486 GCA_033310375.1 Conus canariensis
AGGGGACCCAGCAAAAAAGTAACTGAGGCCTTTAAGGGGGATAAAAGATGTATAACATGATTTTTTTTGTTTTTTTTTCCCCCAAACGGTTTTTTAAATTTTTGAAGACCGGATTGCTTCAAAGGATCTAAAATCAGCACATACTATACGGATACTTCGATGGAAAAAGAAAAAAGTTTAAGGACTTTAGGATGGCGGCTAGCTCGCAACTAAAAAATCAAAAAATTTTCTCCCAAGATGGTACATTTTTTCCCTTTAAAGGTATTACAAAAGCTGCCCCTGTCCTACTGTTTTCACACTAAGCGTTTTGTGTTTGTGTTGTGTGTGTGTGTGTGTGTGTGGTGTGTGTGTGTGTGTGTGTGTTGTGTGGGGTGTGGTGTGTGTGTTTTGATTTGAATTAGTATTTTAAATTTTTCGTAATTTGCCTTTGGGGCCCCGGGGGAGGTAAGCGCTTAAAAATATCCTTTTACTTTACATTAGATTAAAAACACACACACACACACACACCCACACACACACACACACACACACACACACACACACACACTATTGCACGCACCTCTCTCTCTCTCTTCTCTCTCTCCTCTCTTCTCTTTTTCTCTCTCTCTCCCCCTTATGCTTTTTCCTCACCCATTCTCCTCTCAGGAAAAAATTCATACGGGCTGATATTTTTTCCTTTCTCTCCCTTTGTTCCCCGTCTGTTTCTGTCTTCTTTGTCTTTTTCTTCTCTTCTTTTTTCTCTCTCTCTCTCCCTCCCCCCCCCCTCTCTCTCTCTCTCTCTCTCTCTCTTCCCAACACTAAAACTTAATGCTTCTGCATCTTTTTTTATAAACTATTGTAGTTTTCATGCTCTCCGCTGGTGGGGCCCTACCGTCAATAAAATTTCAAGAAAGTGTTTTTCTTCCCTCTCTGCCTCTCAAAAGCCCCTTGGAAAATATGCTCCGCCCCTAAAAATCTAGGATCGGGTTTGGGGCCCGAACGCCATGGAAAAGGGTGGGTGACATCTCAGCCTGGATGAAGTGCGGGAAAAAAAGGTTCAGATACCAAATCAAACCTACCTAGCCCGATGTGGGCCCTGTATTTTGGCCCTGAACCCCTTACACTTAAGGAGGCCCAGTTTTCCCCTTCTATGAAAACTTTTTTTCCCTTGCGCGGGCCGGATTCGAACTCGCAATTTTGGGGTGGGTGGGCGTTCAAAGGCGTGCTTTCATAGACTGCAAAAAACACCTTTTCTAATTTCGGAAATTTTAAGTTTTATGAAGTTCACTTTTTTTTCCTCCCTCGACCAACCCAGTGAATCCTTCGGTGCCTTGCCTTTGCCTTAGGGTTTGGGTCCTCTTTTTCCTGAATCCCACGTTTCTGAGGTCATGGGCTGATGAGCCACAAATCCCTCGCTCCAACTTTACAGCGAACCCCCGGGGGGGACCGGGCCCGGGTTTCCCCCTCAGGGTGCCGAAACTGCATACTTCTTGTTTGTAAGGGTGCTGCTCCACGTTTCGTATGGCACATGATTCGACCAGAAAAAATTTGTTTGAGGGAATTAGTGGGAACAATACCCCATTTAAAGGGTGAGGCTACGTGCTTGCCCCCGCCTTGATTCGATCTGACGTATGTTTATGATCGTCCCACACAAAATGATTCGACGCCCGAGATGTCTTCTGCCCCCACAGAACATCAGAGAAAGGGGAGGGAGCGTTTCCCTTTTTGCGTTTCTGTGAGGTTCCCCACAAAGGACGCACGAAAACTGGTCGGTCTGGAAGGGACAAGCAAGGGGCTTGCATTTTTTTTCCGTACTGTCATCTTGACGACAGAAATTAAAACAGTGCATGTTTTGCAAAGTTTACAAAAATGATACCACCACCACTACCTCTCCTCTCTCTCCTCTCTCTCTTCTCCCCCCCCCCCCCCCCCCTTCTTAAAAGCCCAATTATGGATGTCATGGTTCTTTCCCCAGGGGGGATAAACACACAAAGTGCTGAAGCCGGCTAGTACATATTCCCTCACAGAATGGGTTTCAAACCAAAGGAATGGGGGGAAGCCTCTCCTGAGGAGGACAAATAGTTTCGTTCACTGCAGCCGAAAAAGCCTTTCCAACAGTGCGAAGAACCACCCCAAGAGCTCGGGAAAGCGATGTGACCCCTGAAAGATACAAAAAAAAAGGGGGGGGGGGGGGACGAAACCCAGGCAAACGACAGAAAAAAAACCCTAAATTAATGCAGTGGGGACATTTGGGGCCCAAGTACAAAATCCTGTGCCTGCTTTTTTAGACCCCAAAAGCCCCCTTGGCCCCTCCTCATTGACAATTCAGTGCGGCACCGGGGAAATCATGGAGGCCAACTCATAAATAAATACGCAAAGATGAAATGACTTTGCGTCCACCAGTTTCTCACTAACGTTGACTTTACCATAGTCAAGCAAAGCTGAACTACCCCCGAAATCTCGTCGAGGAATACACAGCATGAAAAGTCATTTTCTTCCCCCCACGTTTGGGGAAACCCGGGAGACAAATTGAGATCATTAACCCAAGCTAAGGGGCAGAAAACGGGAAAAAATTCGGAGGCAGTTGTCGGACAAAGGGAAGCCTGAAACCCAAAGGAAATTTAGGACACACACTAACCAACGGAAAGGGGAGGGGGTAAACAAAGAAGCGGTGGCAAGCAAAGTCTGGGAAGGAGACAAGGTACAGGCGGGATGAGGAGGGTGCAAACGAATCCAAAAACCCCATCCTTTTTTTGTTTTTTATCATTACAATGTTTATATAGTCTGTGATTAACAAAGAAACGCATATAATGCGAATTAAGACACGCAATAATCATTATTTTATTACAAAGTAGTATATAGTATATGTTGATAATCAAGTAAAACATGATTGATAATGCGATGCATGGTTATGATCGCTGGATGATGCCCATGATGATTATGTTTTGTTGTTGTTATTGTTGTCTTTTTTCTTTAAGTATGCGTTTTGGTTTTCCTTATTTGTTATTATGTTTTCTGTTTCGAGATAAAATAGATTTTTCTTTTCTTTCTTTCGCGACGCAGGCTATACCCCCTGGGGACACTCCCTGTTAACATGCATGGAGTTTTGTAGTATACCTTTTTCTCTCCCCCCATTAAGGCAGCCAAACCCCCATCTTCGGGGAAGGGCTGCTTGTGTAGTGCATCCATACCAACGGCCAACTGGCCTTCTCTTCCGAAGTTGGTGGAGGGGGATTTTACGTTGAAAAGATGTTTGGGGGCATGCGTTCACCACGGACCTCTTTTTAAGCCTCATTCAAAGGGCCCCTGTAGGGGGAATGGAGTCAAACCAATTTTAAAATCCGGGGGAAAAAATCCGCCTGTACCGAAATTCAAACCCCGCACCCCAGAAAAAAAAAAAAAAAAAAAAAAAAAATCGAGTTTTCCATGCTTCATGCATCAAACCCACCTTTGTGAGGTACACATGTATCATCGGTGGTTCCTTCATAGGCTACTTTCAGCAATCTTTTGGGCCAGTCCTTTCGCATTTTGAAATACCCTGGACCAGAGTTCGGACGGGGACGCACTTTTGTTTTTTTTTTTTGTTTTCGTGTCTGCGTTTTGAAGTGGGTTGTTTTTTTGCTTATGAAGCCTTGAAAAATGCTCTATTTGGGGAAGAAGAAAAAAAATCCAAAAGGGGCATCCGCTGGCAAGGACTGGGGGGGGGCAGGACCCGGGGGAAAGCCACTTCGAAAAAGTCCATTTGAATAAAAAGTGGCATGTAGCCCTTCTTAGAATCAGCGGCTGTACCCCAAATCATACGTGACCCCCTCCCTTCGAATGAGGAAAACATGGTGAACTGGGGGAAAGCATGTGCCCAGGTTTTCCACTCTTCCAGGCCAAACAGTGCAATCTTCCCTGATGCCCTCGGCAAAGCAGCTCCTTAAACCCAGGGGAGGAAACTAGAGGGAGGTAAACCCCAGTGCGTAAAAATGTACGCATGTCAGGGAAAATCGTTTACCATAGGGAAATTTCTGTTTTCAATATAAGAATGAGATGATTATGATATAAACAACCCAAAACAACAACGGACGACGACAACAAAAACATTAATGACAAAAAATCATAATCATAATAAGAGATGAAGATATGATGATGAGATAATGAAATTGCTTGCGAACGCACGTGCACCGGAGCAGTGCTCTGTTCTTCCAAGTAATTTTAAAAATAATGGTTGTGAATCAGCCGCACGGTAGTACAATATCAACACTGCCACTCAGTCACTTTCCCCGTCAAGCGGCAGCGGGGTAAAAGGGGGGAATAAAAAAAGCGTAAATTGTGCTCATAGCACAGTGGGTCCCTTGATCGAAAAACGTTAAAAAAAGGGTGTCAAATTTGGGTATGAATGGCTACAAGTCAGAAAAAATTTGAAGGATCAAGCAGTAACAACTAAAACAATGAAAAATTTCTGAAAAATAACAAAAAAGGGGGAAAAAAAAAATGTATCATGTAAAGAATGCGAACGCAAAGTGAACGCAAACAAAAGGGAAATTCTTCTCTCTTCTCCTCTCCCCCTTCTCTTTCCTTCCCCTCCTCTCTCTCCCCCTTTTTTTTTGTGAAAGGAAGGGGGCGGGTTGTTTTCAGCTTATTTTCATCATATTTACAAATTTCTTTTTGTAAAATTTCCCAACCAACAAAACTTCTCGGTTTTGTTCGAAAGTGCTCCCGAGGGTTGTTGCTTAAAAGGGATCATGCCAAAAAACCGCCCGCGTAATTTTTCCCCATGCCCAACAGGTGTGCCTTCCACTCGCGAAAGACGAAGCTCATTCATAACGTAAAAAGATCAATAGCCCTTGTGTTTTACTTTCCTTGAAATCGAACAGCTTCGGTGCTTAAAAACTCTAAAATTTTCGTAGAAGAGGGGCTGCGGTTCGCGCCGAGTGGCCCCGGATCGAGCCCCCCTGTCAAGTTTTTGCCAACATTTTCATTGCTTTTATCGGTGGTGTTTTGGGTTTGCCTACCATTCAAGAAGGATGGAGCAAAACGAACACACTTTTTAGGAAATTTGTGTTTACATGCATGTGAGGGTTTTGAACTTTGGGGAAGATAACGTAAAGGCTAGTCCCTTTTGTGGTGTTTTGTATTATGATCCTTTCTTTTTACTCAACGATTTGCAGATTTATTTTTTAAAAAAAAATCACGTGAAAACGTTCATCAGCATGCCCCAAGTTTCCGATTTTTTTTACGCCTTTATAAAACTTTTAAAACCCTTTTTTTTTTTTTTGTTTTACGTTTTTTTTCCAGTGTGAAGAAAATAAAAAGTTTTGAGTTTTAAATTGGATTATGCAGAAAATCTGTTCTGTGTTACAATGAATTTTGTTGTGGGGCAAAAAAGCCCCCAAAAAGAGCTCTCCTCTCTCTTCTTCTCTCTCTCTCTTTTTCTCTCAGAAAAAACAAAACAACACACACACACAAAACACACAACAACACACAACCCCAAAAAAACCAAAAAACTAAATAAGGGGGCATTTTATCTTTTTTTTTAACTGAATATCACTTCGGGGGGATTTTTTTTTAAACTGTTGTCATATTTTTTTTTTTGTTTGTTTCAGGCTGGTATTCTTAAGGTGTCCCCACCATGACTTTTGTGGGTCTTACAGGTAAAACCGCCAATGTAATCTAACAAGTTTTTCTATTGCCTGAACTTTTGGACAATCAATGGAACAGGAAACCACTGTGTATGTACCAAAACTCTCTCTCTCTTTTCCCCTTTTCTCCCCTCTCTGAGTGTGTGTGTGTATATCTCCTACACACTCTCTCTCTCTTCTGTTGTCTCTCTCTTTCTCTTTCTCTCTCCTCTCTTCTCTCTCTCTCCCTCTCTCTCTCTCTCCCTCTTGATTTTGGCCCCTTTACCAGTCTTTTACCTGTCTCCTTTTTTTTTTTTTCAAAACTCAAAGGAATGTTATGTCCACAACTTTATTTTTAACTGTTTCATCAGCAATTTAATTTGAAACTAATGCCAAAGTAATTCAAAGATGAATATTTAAAAAATGGCAGATTTTTTAAAAACCAAAGTGAATGAAAGGTACCTGGTAGAAACTGTGAAAATGAATACTTCGTGAATATTAAAAAAACAAAAAAATGTTTACAAAAGTAAGCCTTTCATATCCTTCCTGAACAAATGTAAAAAGATCACTAACACACTAAAACAAACCTGAAAAGAAAATTGGCTTATATCTTAAATGTGGTTTTTTATCTGTTAGTATTTATGTGTCAAAATCATAGTCCGTCCAGGGGCCATGTGAGAACAATGACTTCGGAAAAGGGGTTAGTGAAAAAATTGTGGGCGTATCAATATCATTGAATACAGTCAAGTATATGGACATTGTAACCTTCTAAATCCAGCCAGTTTATGGTTTTTGCTGTAGAATGACGGGGCCGAATAGTCAGTTGGTAGAGCGCCGACTCGAATCTTAGGATCCTGGGGTTGCGGGTTCGAATCTCTTCCCGGGGCCCTTTTTTATACAGGGGGATTTTTCCCTCGGAGTAAAATTTTGGGTTTTGACTCCATTTTTTCCCAAAAGTCTTTTGAAATTTCAGGAAGACCTTTAAGTCCTGCTCAGACCTAAAAGAAAAAACCCAAACTTTCAAAACAACTGTCTCTTCCCGTCATAAGGAGGTGAGGGGTCTGATGTGGCCTCAGGCCCCCAAGGTACTTCCCGGGCGTGTTCCAAAACAGTAAAGTGGGGGCCACTGACACCTTGTTCTGTGGACCCCTGGGGGATATCGCTACCATCAGCATAGCAAGCCAGGTTCCCAAAAGCAGTTTCAGTTTATCAATAGGCGCACAGCTTTCGCAAATCAGTATTACGCTACAACCAAAATCCACAAAGTTTTGAACCACACTGCGCAGATTTAAAAATGATGGATAAATAATCAATGCTAAAGGGAAAGAATTTTGGGGAAGAGGGTCTCGTGGCTATGACTTGCAGATTTTTACCATGCATTAGCCCCGCGCCTGGTCAGCCCCTTTAATTTCCTCCTAACATTGGTTGTGCCATTTTTATGTGGTTTTTGGTGAGTGTACACGGTGGTATGGATTTGGGGAAAGGGGTTTTACAGTAAATATTTTTCAATACAGTTTTCCAGCCGTACCCCCACCATGGAAATTTTGCATGCGGCTGCCCAATTTCCACCGGCTGTTTGATACCATAGATTATTCCATCTGTGAAGCCCTTGCTTCATTGGGAAGGGTTGTCAGTTGCACTTTAGTTTTCAAGACCCAATCCCTTCATCCCCTGTTGGAACAGGGACAAGATTTTAAGTAACTCCCCCAGGGTAAAAATAAACCATAAAGGATAGCCCCAGAGCTTTGTAGGTGGGGGTTGCCTTTCCAATGTCAAAGCAAAGAGACTTTATGTCGCTGAAGCGTTTGGTTTGGAATTTTTGGATCGAAAGAACCAAGCAGGAATGATGAGTAAACCCCGTTTACAGTTTTTTATTTAAGGAAGGATACCCCACATGCACCACACTGCACCACAACATTAGGTGAGCGGAAAATTCTGTTTTCTTTTTAAATATGACAGATTGTCGCTTGGGGCCCTTTTTTTTTTCCATTTAAAATTGTCTTAAATTAGGTTGCCCCAGTTGTTTTTTTTAAAAAGCATGGTTTTAGCAAATTCATGTTATCAGTATTGTCCCCGTCAGAAGAGAGGGGTGGGGGTTGTGGTGGTGTTCTTTTCTTGTAACTAAAAAAGGAAGAATAGTTGTATAGTTGTGCAAAAAAAAAGTTTAAACACCAGGAAAAAAATAGTAAAAGATTCCCTTACATGCAGTGCATTATACAAGATCAAGACTATGAAGGCGTGAAAGAAAACAATACAAGATCAATGTATTAAAAAACGTAAAGAAAAAGGGAAAAAGTTAATTTATTGTTTGTAAAAAAATGTCGTGTTGTTTTGGTCAAGCGACCACAAAGCCCTATCAGGGTAGTAAACGAGATGTGCAAGTTATAAAGGCCAACAGAAAAAATAAAAGGGAAAATTCCAAGTTTAAAAGACAATCCAGTTCCCTGCAGTGTTATATAAATAAACGAAACTAAATGACAATTTCGTTTCTTGCTTGACTTCTGTCACTGGGGTTTTCCTGCACTTTAACTTTTAAAATATCCAGTATCCCCGTTGTAAAATTTTGTTTTTATTTAGGGTTTTTTTTTTTTGTTGTTGTTTTTTTTTTTTTTTTTTTGTAGTCAATTAGTTCACAGTTTATTAAAAATTCATTTGGCTTTTGATGTTTGTTTTCCCTTTTTTAAACCTGTTAATCATTTCAACCTTTTTTCATGTTTTTGGGGTTTTTTTTATCGACTTCTTTTATCTTGAATTTGTCAATTACTTCAAATGTTGTGGCAAAAACATCAAATAGTTCCCGAAATACCATCCTTAAATTAATCTTTGAGAGAACAGCTATTTAATCATTTTTGTTTATGGTTGTTATTTTTAAACAATTATTTTAGGTAAGAAAACAAATTAAAATATAATAACTGTTAAAAAAAATTAAGGCCAAATTTCACTGACTTTTTAAAAAAAAAATTTGGGGAATGATAATCTCCAAGTGTAACAGAAAATTTTTTGAATATGTAAAAATGTGGAAAGACAATGACAAGTCGAGGGAAACAACAAACTGGAACGAGCGCGTACAAACACCCCCACCCCCCAAATTTGAAAGTCCGAGGAGTGTTTGTTCAATGTCTGGGTTAAAAAAGTGTGTGTCCCCCCTTTATTGGAAAAACATTTAAACAGCGTTGTCGCATGGGGTTTACCATGTGCGCAGAAAGGCCCGGGGGGACAGCAGCCCCATCCTGCTGGATGCTCAAACAACCGACCCCCGGGTTTGCAGGAGGAGGACGACGCGCTGCAGTTCCGGGCCCAGCTCATCCCAAGTGTTCAATGGGGTTCAGGTCTGACTTTTTCGGGGCCCCTTTCATTCGTTGAACCAGCACTTGGAGAAAAAGTGTTTACTGCTCTGGTGCAATGGGGCCGTGCTTGTCGTCTGAAAAACTGCCTTAGGTCCAACTGTTGAAGGCGGCACACCAGGGGTGCAAAATCTCTGTTTGGTAGCGAACACCCTTCAAGTTCCCTGCCCCCATTGTGAGAACCTTTTGTAGCGTGCTTATGCCGCCCCAAACAAACGGATCCCCCACCATAGCGGTTCCTTTTTCCCGGACGCTTCTTCTCAAAACGCTCCCCACGGGATCTCCAGACCCTGTTCCTTTAAACGGTGTTTCCAGGCAGAACCGCGATCGTCTGTAAACCACTTAGCCCATGTTCATGTGTCCACTCACATGCTGCGTGCACCATACCGGCGTCTGTTTTGTGGGCAACAGTCAAACGAGGGCTTATGGCTGGGGTCGACCCCCCCCCGGAGGTTAGCCGGGGGTGTGGCGGTTTTTTTATGGTCTGTCACGACAACAGTGTTTGGTGGCATCTCAAAAAGGCGAAAGTCTGATGTTTTTGCACTTGTTTCTTTCTTGTTGGGGCCTGCCTTTCAAAGTTCGGTCCCTCTGTGGTGTTGTTACTGGGTCGACAAGCGTGGTGTTCTTGCACTCTTCCCGTGCTTGGAAGCGATTCCGAGTCTGATAAAAACAGAGTGTGATACCCAAGTCTCGGTGCCACCTTCCCCCCACTGCAAATCCTTTTTGGAAACCAACCTATTTTTCTCTTCCCCGATCCGCCGTTCAGTCTTCGCGTGGAGGCATCTGTTGCGTTGCATTTTTTTGCCGCAATGGCTTTTAAAGAATTTGGTTGAGCAACTTTATGGCCTACAGCCGTTTTAGCTGTGTTTCCCACATGATTTTGATTCAGCAAAAGCCCCTGGGATCCCAAACACATCAGAAATTACCCCAAATTGTTCCAAAATGACGGGTCCACACTTTTTTTTTAAAGGCGCGTAAAGAAATTGTGCCACAAATTGCAGTTGCCGCATTCACTATCAATTGTGCGTGGGGTTTTCAATTTGTTTGGACCACAAAGGGGGTTTTAAAATTTTGAATTTTTGTGAATTTTAAAATTTTTGTGTTTTCCCAAGTTGGGCCTTTTAACTTTTTTTAAACATTTATATATTTTGTGAGTAGTGGTGTGTTTGTGTGTAACGTGTGTGTGTGTGTGTGGGGGGTTTTTTTCCCGGCTCGCGGCCGCAGCTGTGGTGGGGCTGATATTGGAGTGAGATGGGGGAAGGGGGAGGGGCAGGGAGAGGGATGTTAAGACTTGTGAGCTCCATCTGCTTTGGAATAAGCAAGCTTAAAAATTCCCCAAAAAAAATGTTGCCAGTAGAACCCCGGGCCCAAAGGTGCCTGGGAAAGTTTCATGTCCAACAACCAACCAACAGTCAGCCTCCCAAACCCAGGTTAAACAGTTTTTCAATCTCTAAAAAGGGGTGAGGTGGAATAGGATAATTTTTAAAGAAAAAAAGGAAAGAAAGAAATCCAGGTAGAAAAGACACTGAAGGAATTTTCTTTTTTTTTTTTTTTTTTTTTTGGGGGGGGGAGCTTATCGGGAAATATGAAATACAGGATGACATCACACACACTTGCACATTATCTCTCTCTCTTTCCTCTCTCTTCTCTCTCCTCCCCCTCTCTCTCTGCTCACACACACACACACACCATGCACGCAACACGCAAGAAAACCCGCCAATGAGTCGGTTGAGGAAAATTTAAAAATCATTTAAATAAGCCGATTTCCTTTGCTGAATGAAGTACACCTTTCCCAGTGAAGGGGGGAAGGCTTGGGAGGGGGGTGGTGGTTCTGCAGAATTTGACCACGAATCAAGTACACCCAAAGGGGGAAGGGGGGGGGGGGGGGGGGGGGGGGGGGGGGGGGGGGGGGGGGGGGGGGGGAAACAATGCATAATCTGCACAGGGGTGTGTTCTGGATAGGAGGAGGAGGTGGGGGGATAAAGATGTTGATTCCAGCTTTGATTTACAAATTTGATCAGTTCTTTTCTTTTTTTTTTTTGTTTTTTTCAAAATTCAGACTGATCTAAACCAATTCTTTCTGAATTTTTGGCCCTCCAACTGTCTGTCCTTGTCCATCTTTTCCATTTTAATTATTTTTTAGTTCCGGATAGAGATAATTTTTTCTTTTTTTTTTCCAGACTTAAAGTTTTTGGAGAGAAAAAAAAGGTTTTTAAAAACATTACACTTTTTTTTTTTTAGAAAACTTTTGTGTATGGGAGGGTTTTTTTTTTATTTGTTTTTGTTTGTTTGTTAAACATCTGCGAGTGTGACCTATGACAGTTTGGCAGCCCCAAGTTTCCCAGGGGGTCGGGGTTGGGGTATAAACAATGTAAATTTAATTTCTGTCCATCTGTTGCTTGGACGATTTCCCCATGTATTTCCCCGTGTATTTGTGAAAAATTAAAAGGTGTATTAATTTTTTATTTTGTTTTCCCTGCAAAAAAAGAGAAGCCTGATGACATAGAACAAAAACAGCAACAGAGCTTGCCAGGAAGGAAAACCCGTTAGCAATGAAAAAGCAAAGGAAAAAAGGTAGAGGGGAGGGGAGGGGGGGGGGGGGGGAGGGATTTGCATGTGTGCTCACAATTTGTGTTCCACTATTTAAAATCCATCAAAAAGCTTTGTCCAGTGTTTTACCACACAAAAAAAAAACCCACCCCAGAACAAAAAATGTTTTTATTCATCAGCAACATCATCGTCCATGCTCACATGGGGGGGGATTGGATCTAAGCCCAGTCCAAAAAAAAGCGCCACCCTCTCGCCCGAAGCTGTAAAAATTCCTATTTGGATGACCATGCAGAAGTCCCAACAGCGAAAACCCCGGGCTTAGTACGTTTTTTTTCCCCGCGGTCACAGCATTTAACTTTCACGGACTAGGTCTGGCATTCCCCCCCCACATTCCAGGCCACATGTGCAAACCGTTTTTTTCCGTTTTTGTATGGTATAAAAACAGGAAAATCGCATTTTGGGTAACATCTCTTGTCTTCCCCCATCCCCACCCCATTCTCTCCCCTCTCTCCTCTCTCTCTCCTCTCTCTCTCTCTTGTCTTCTCTCTTTTCCCCTTCTCTCCTCTCTCTTCTCTCTCTTCTTTCTCTCTCTCTCTCCTCACTCTCTCCTCTCTCCTCACCACTCTCTTTTCCCCCTCTCTCCTCTCAACCCTCTCCCCTCTCTCCCACTTTTCTCTCTTTCTCTTTTCTCTTTTTCTCTCCTACCTCCCTCTCCCACTCTCTTCTCACTTCTCCACTCTCTCTTCCTCTCACCCTTCTTTTCTCTCTCCTCTCTCTCTCACTCTCTCCCCACTCCTCTCTCTCCTCCACTCTCTCTCTCTGTCTCTCACTCTCTCTCTCTTTCTCTCCTCTTCCCCCCTGTACCCTTTTTAACAATGCAGCGATATGATAAAGTCCCCCTACTCCCGATGTTTTGTTAAATTTTCATTACTTTCTTCCTTACCTTTATTTTCCTTTACTTCAAAAATTCAAAGTGCCCAAGTCGTCGTACCCCCCTTTTCCTTAAT
>JAMYXO010007165.1:0-12485 GCA_033310375.1 Conus canariensis
TATACATGTATCAGTCTAGCACAGTGTAAGCCTACATGATAAAATATTATATATGTACACACACACACACACACACACACACACACACACACACACACAACACACACATATATAATATATATTATATATATATATATATATATAATATATATATATATATATATATATATATATAATTATCAGTCCAGCATAATATAATTCTGCATCATGCAGGATATACATGTGTACACATATGAAATCAGTCAAGCACAATGAAGTCCTCTGTTATACAGGATATACATGAACATATTAAATCAATTCAGCAGAATGGAATCCCATATCACTCCGCATATACATGTAGATATACAAAACCAATTGATCATGGTGTAATCCTACATCATACAAGGAAACACATGTTTTTTTTATGTAAAATCAGTCCAGCAAAGTGTAATCCTATATCATAATGTACATATAATAAAATCAGTCCAGCTCAATGTAATCGTTTATCATACAGGATATACATGTGCAGATAAAATCAGTCGAGCACAAACTAATCCTATATCATACAGGACGTACATAAAACATATGAAATCTGTCCAACACAATGGAATCCTGTATCATACAGGATATGCATGTACATAGATAAATTCAATTCAGCACAATGTAATCCAGTATCATACAGGATACAGATGTACATATAGAATCAGGCCAACAAAGTGTAATCCTATATCATAATGTACACGTAAAATCAATCCAGTACAATGTTATCCTATATGTACAAAATATATATACAAAATCAGTCCAGCACAATGGAATCCTATTCATACAGGATGTGTAAATGTAATCAATCAGGTACAGTATAATCTAGTATCATACAGGATATACATGTACATATGAAATCAGTTCAGCACAATCTAATTCAGTTTCATACAGGATGTACGTGTACATATGGAATCAGTTCAGCACAATCTAATTCAGTATCATACAGGATATACATGTACATATGAAATCAATACAGCATTATACAATTTTTTATCACACAGAATATATGCATATACATATAAAATAAATCAAGCACAATGTAATCCTGTATCATACAGGATATACATGTATGTTTAAGATCAGCCCAGCACACTGCATTTTATTATCGTTCAGGATATAATATATAATATATATATATATTATATATATATATATATATATATTTATGTGTGTGTGTGTGTGTGTGTGTGTGTGGTGTGTGTGGTGTGGTACCCGATTGTATGTATGTTTGTGTGTGTGTGTTGTGTTGTGTGTGTGTGTGTGTGTGGTGTGTGTGTCATGCATATAAAATCAACCCAGTACAGAATAATCCTATATCATACAGAATGTACATCTACATGTAAAATCAATCCAGTGCAATGGAATCCTATATCATAAAGGATATGTATGTACATATAAAATCAGTCAAGCACAAAGTAATCTTACATCATACAGGATATACATGTACATATAAAATCTACCCAGTACAGTATAATCCTCTATATCATGCAGGATATACATTAACAAATAAAATCAGTCCAGCACAATGAAATCCTAAATCATAGAGGATATACATTTTCATACATATTAAATCAATCCAGCTCTAATAAATCCTTCACCATTAGATACACATGTACATATCCAATGAATCCAGCAAAATCCAATCCTACATGATACAGATTATACATGCATAAAATAAATTCAGCACAATTTAATCCTGTATCATGCAGGATAGACATGTACATGTAAAACAATCCAGCACAATGTGATCTTCTGTCATACAGGATAGACATGTACATGTAAAATAATACAGCACAATGCAATTTTCTGTCACTTACAGGATAGACATGTACATGTAAACTCATCCAGCACAATGCAATTTTCTGTCATACAGG
Source organism: Conus canariensis (assembly GCA_033310375.1). Taxonomy (NCBI): domain Eukaryota; kingdom Metazoa; phylum Mollusca; class Gastropoda; order Neogastropoda; family Conidae; genus Conus; species Conus canariensis. The sequence continues at coordinate 1,896 of JAMYXO010007165.1, forward strand.
ATAGACATGTGCATGCAAAATCATCTGACACAGTGCAGTCCTACATCATACAGGATAGACATGTACATGCAAAATCATCTACACACAGTGCAGTCCTATATCATACAGGATAGACATGTACATGTAAAATCATCTAACACAGTGCAGACTCCTATATCATACAGGATAGACATGTACATGTAAAATCATCCAGCACAATGCAGTCCTATATCATACAGGATAGACATGTACATGTAAAATCATCCAGCACAAAGCAATCCTCTCTCACATAGGAGGACATGTACACAGCCAACACAGAGTTGTCCTCTGCCACACAGGACAGTCTGTGTGGTGTTGGGCTAGCACTGTCCACTATGTTACAGTCTGTGTGGTGTTGGGCTAGCACTGTCCCTACTATGTTACAGTCCTGTGTGGTGTTGGGCTAGCACTGTCCACTATGTTACAGCCTGTGTGGTGTTGGGCTAGCACTGTCCACTATGTTACAGCCTGTGTGGTGTTGGGCTAGCACTGTCCTCTATGTTACAGCCTGTGTGGTGTTTGGGGCTAGCACTGTCCACTATGTTACAGTCTGTGTGGTGTTGGGCTAGCACTGTCCACTATGTTACAGTCTGTGTGGTGTTGGGCTAGCACTGTCCACTATGTTACAGTCTGTGTGGTGTTGGGCTAGCACTGTCACTATGTTACAGTCTGTGTGGTGTTGGGCTAGCACTGTCCACTATGTTACAGCTGTGTGGTGTTGGGCTAGCACTGTCCACTATGTTACAGCCTGTGTGGTGTTGGGCTAGCACTGTCCCTATGTTACAGCTGTGTGGTGTTGGGCTAGCACTGTCCACTATGTTACAGTCGTGTGGTGGTTGGGCTAGCACTGTCCACTATGTTACAGTCTGTGTGGTGTTGGGCTAGCACTGTCCACTATGTTACAGCTGTGTGGTGTTGGGTAGCACTGTCCACTATGTTACAGTCTGTGTGGTGTTGGGCTAGCACTGTCCACTATGTTACAGTCTGTGTGGTGTTGGGCTAGCACTGTCCATATGTTACAGTCTGTGTGGTGTTGGGCTAGCACTGTCCACTATGTTACAGCTGTGTGGTGTTGGGCTAGCACTGTCCACTATGTTACAGCTGTGTGGTGTTGGGCTAGCACTGTCCACTATGTTACAGCTGTGTGGTGTTGGGCTAGCACTGTCCACTATGTTACAGTCCTGTGTGGTGTTGGGCTAGCACTGTCCACTATGTTACAGCTGTGTGGTGTTGGGAGTCCTAGACGGTTGACATGTCCACTAGTACACGTGTGTGTGGTACAGTCCATGTACTAGTGTTACACTGTCACATGTACAGGTGGTGTTGGCTAGCACTGTCCACTTTACAGTGTTGCACAGTCGTGTGTGGTGTTGGGCTAGCACTGTCCCTATGTTACAGTCTGTGTGGTGTTGGGCTAGCACTGTCCACTATGTTACAGCTGTGTGGTGTTGGGTAGCACTGTCACTATGTACAGTCCTGTGGGTGGATGTTGGGCTAGCACTGTCAAGTTACACTGTGGGTGTGGCGCACTGTCACTAGTACAGTCTGTGTGGTGTTGGGCTAGCACTGCTCACTCATATGTACAGCCCGTGGGTGTTGGGCTAGCACTGTCACATGTCATATGGCTACATGTGTCATGTACAGCTGGTGTTGGGGTAGCACTGTCCACTATGTACAGTCTGTGTGGTGTTGGGCTAGCACTGTCCTATGTTACAGCTTGTGGTGTTAGGTGCACTGTCTAGTTACACTGTGGGTGTGGCTACACTGCATGTACAGCTGTGTGGTGTTGGGCTAAGCCACTGTCTGGTGGGGGCACTATGTACAGCTGTGTGTGTTGGGCTAGCACTGTCCACTATGTTACAGCTGTGTGGTGTTGGGGACTGCACTGTCACGACTAATGTTAGACAGCCTGTGTGGTGTTGGCTAGCACTGTCACATAAGTTACATCTATGTGGTGTTGGGTAGACTGTCCACTAATGTACAGTCTGTGTGGTGTGGACTAGCACTGTCACTATGTACAGCTGTGTGGTGTTGGGTAGCACTGGGCACACTGATGACAGCATGTGTGTGTTTGGCTACACTGACATATGTTGAAGCATGGTGATGTGAGCACATGCCATTGTTTGAATGGGTGCTACACTGTCATGACAGCTGTGTTGAATTGGGCTAGCACTGTCCACAGTTACAGTCTGTGTTGATGGTAGCATGTCCAATGTCACAGTCTGTTGTGTTGGAATAGCACTGCAATGTACAGTGGTGTTGTAGCATGTCCACTGATGATCAGCTGTTGATGGTAGCACTGACAGTACACGCTGGTTGATGGTACATGACATGTACAGTCTGTGTTGAATGGTAGCACAGTCCAATAATCTGGTGTATGGCTAGCACTGTCATTAGACAGTAATCTAGTGGTTGCTAGCATTGTCCACTATGTAAGAACCATGGTTGAATGGTCACACTGAAGACACATGTGTTGAATGGATCAACTGAACCGGTGAATGGTCACACTGACACATGAATGCTGAATAAGGTGATGCACACTGAGATCATGTTGTCTGGCACCTGTTATGGTACGAAGACTGGTGAAGTCACTGTTCAGGATGTCAAGGAACAAGGGAAAACTGTGTGGATACTTGCATGTAGGGACCTGTACTGACAGAACAAGGACAGAACTGTGGAGAAATCATGCTGAGGGGACCTGTACACTGATATCAGACAGAACTGTGTGAGAATATCAGCTGTAGGGGACTGTCATGACTGATCGGCTGTGTGAAGACATCACTGCTGGTGAGGGGACCTGTACACTGAAGTGAACAAGGAGGAAGAAACACTGTTAGGTGAATGACATAATCCAACTTAGTCATGTGTGAGGGGGACCTGTACACTGACAGTGAACCAAGGCGAACTTTAAATCATGTGGGAGGGATAAGACAGTGAATCAGGACAATGTGTGAAGAATATATGTGGGGGGACCTGTAATGACAGTGAACAAGGGACAAACTGTGTGAAGAACATCACTGCTGGTGAGGGGACCTGTACATGACAGTGAATCAAGGGACACAACTGTGTGAAGAATATCACTGCTGGTGAGGGGACTGTAACTGACAGTGACAAGGACAAACTGTGTGAAGACATCATGCTGGAGGGGGAGTAATGACAGAAGGGAAAACTGTGTTAAGAACACTGCAGAGTGAGGAGAGGAATTGACAGTATCAAGACAGAAATCGCTAGCAGGTATCAGACTTAGTCTGTTGTTGCAAGTAGGTAAGGAAAGACCAGATAAATCGCTAGCAGGTATCAGGCTTAGTCGTTGTTGCAATAGGTAAGGAAAGACAGGTAAATCGCAGAGTAGCAGGTATCAGACTTAGTCTGTTGTTGCAATAGGTAAGGAAAGACCAGATAAATCGCTAGCAGGTATCAGACTTAGTCTGTTGTTGCAATAGGTAAGGAAAGACCAGGTAAATCGCAGAGTAGCAGGTATCAGACTTAGTCTGTTGTTGCAATAGGTAAGGAAAGACCAGATAAATCACTAGCAGGTATCAGACTTAGTCTGTTGTTGCAATAGGTAAGGAAAGACCAGATAAATCGCTAGCAGGTATCAGACTTAGTCTGTTGTTGCAATAGGTAAGGAAAGACCAGGTAAATCGCAGAGTAGCAGGTATCAGACTTAGTCTGTTGTTGCAATAGGTAAGGAAAGACCAGATAAATCGCAGAGTAGCAGGTATCAGACTTAGTCTGTTGTTGCAGTAGGTAAGGAAAGACCAGATAGATCGCTAGCAGGTATCAGACTTAGTCTGTTGTTGCAATAGGTAAGGAAAGACCAGATAAATCGCAGAGTAGCAGGTATCAGACTTAGTCTGTTGTTGCAGTAGGTAAGGACAGACCAGATAAATCGCTAGCAGGTATCAGGCTTAGTCTGTTGTTGCAATAGGTAAGAAAAGACCAGATAAATCGCTAGCAGGTATCAGACTTAGTCTGTTGTTGCAGTAGGTAAGGAAAGACCAGATAAATCGCTAGCAGGTATCAGGCTTAGTCTGTTGTTGCAATAGGTAAGGAAAGACCAGGTAAATCGCAGAGTAGCAGGTATCAGACTTAGTCTGTTGTTGCAATAGGTAAGGAAAGACCAGATAAATCGCTAGCAGGTATCAGACTTAGTCTGTTGTTGCAATAGGTAAGGAAAGACCAGGTAAATCGCAGAGTAGCAGGTATCAGACTTAGTCTGTTGTTGCAATAGGTAAGGAAAGACCAGATAAATCACTAGCAGGTATCAGACTTAGTCTGTTGTTGCAATAGGTAAGGAAAGACCAGATAAATCGCTAGCAGGTATCAGACTTAGTCTGTTGTTGCAATAGGTAAGGAAAGACAGGTAAATCGCAGAGTAGCAGGTATCAGACTTAGTCTGTTGTTGCAATAGGTAAGGAAAGACCAGGTAAATCGCAGAGTAGCAGGTATCAGACTTAGTCTGTTGTTGCAGTAGGTAAGGAAAGACCAGATAGATCGCTAGCAGGTATCAGACTTAGTCTGTTGTTGCAATAGGTAAGGAAAGACCAGATAAATCGCAGAGTAGCAGGTATCAGACTTAGTCTGTTGTTGCAGTAGGTAAGGAAAGACCAGATAAATCGCTAGCAGGTATCAGGCTTAGTCTGTTGTTGCAATAGGTAAGAAAAGACCAGATAAATCGCTAGCAGGTATCAGACTTAGTCTGTTGTTGCAGTAGGTAAGGACAGACCAGATAAATCGCTAGCAGGTATCAGACTTAGTCTGTTGTTGCAATAGGTAAGGAACACATTTGACATGATAAGCAAAAGTTCATTCAGTTTGATGTAAAGAGAACACCAAAAAAATGGGTAGACATAACTAGCACAATCACATCATTGAGCAGATCTCATTTCTGCTGTTCAACCTTCATCCCTAGTTTCTCAGGGGGCAAGCTGCAATCTTTTTGCATTTATTTGTTGTCACAATTCTGATTTCTCTTCACAGTAGCAACCTCCATTTATAGCTGTTCCATATATATATATATATATATATATATATATATATATAATAAACTAATAAATTCCAAGGATAAGTACCGAGCACCATTCCAGCAACTTACAGAGCAGCTAGGTGTTGCAATGACTGCAAGAAATATTCAATTATAAACAAAGCTTGCTCTTATGTCTTAGATTGAAGAAATAGGGGGAGGATAAGCATTCATATCTGCAGTGGTAGATGATTCTGCCTAACTAACAGTATGTGCTTGAGTGGGTGAATGGGGAAAAATAAAATAAATGCTTCTCAAAATGAGCCTTTAGCAAGCTTATAGTCTCCAAGTGGGAGACGATCTCCAATAGGGAGAAAACCCACTAACATATAACTCCTGGTCAGATACCGATATTTCGAAACCTGATTGTTTCTCCTCAGTGACCGCGGAAAGTGGTAATTTGACTCCTCTGCCTTTTCGGTTTTAAGAAGAATGCTATCCCAGAAAAAGCTGGTGTGCAATACTGTAGTATGTTTGTTGAGTTTTCAAAAAACCAACCAAAGGTGCCACCTAAGAAGCAAAAGAAAATCATGAAAAGAGCAAAACAAGCTACATTTTCTTGCGAAAAGTAGAAAATATAAAAAGATAACCTCTCAAGACACAAGTGCTGAGGGCCAGTTCTTGGAATGAATCCGCAAGGGACTAAATTACAATAAACTAATAAATTCCAAGGATAAGTACCGAGCACCATTCCAGCAACGTACAGAGCAGCTAGGTGTTGCAATGACTGCAAGAAATATTCAATTATAAACAAAGCTTGCTCTTATGTCTTAGATTGAAGAAATAGGGGGAGGATAAGCATTCATATCTGCAGTGGTAGATGATTCTGCCTAACTAACAGTATGTGCTTGAGTGGGTGAATGGGGAAAAATAAAATAAATGCTTCTCAAAATGAGCCTTCAGCAAGCTTATAGTCTCCAAGTGGGAGACGATCTCCAATAGGGAGAAAACCCACTAACATATAACTCCTGGTCAGATACCGATATTTCGAAACCTGATTGTTTCTCCTCAGTGACCGCGGAAAGTGGTAATTTGACTCCTCTGCCTTTTCGGTTTTAAGAAGAATGCTATCCCAGAAAAAGCTGGTGTGCAATACTGTAGTATGTTTGTTGAGTTTTCAAAAAACCAACCAAAGGTGCCACCTAAGAAGCAAAAGAAAATCATGAAAGAGCAAAACAAGCTACATTTTCTTGCGAAAAGTAGAAAATATAAAAAGATAACCTCTCAAGACACAAGTGCTGAGGGCCAGTTCTTGGAATGAATCCACAAGGGACTAAATTACAATAAACTAATAAATTCCAAGGATAAGTACCGAGCACCATTCCAGCAACGTACAGAGCAGCTAGGTGTTGCAATGACTGCAAGAAATATTCAATTATAAACAAAGCTTGCTCTTATGTCTTAGATTGAAGAAATAGGGGGAGGATAAGCATTCATATCTGCAGTGGTAGATACCTGCTCTGTAAGTTGCTGGAATGGTGCTCGGTACTTATCCTTGGAATTTATTAGTTTATTGTAATTTAGTCCCTTGTGGATTCATTCCAAGAACTGGCCCTCAGCACTTGTGTCTTGAGAGGTTATCTTTTTATATTTTCTACTTTTCGCAAGAAAATGTAGCTTGTTTTGCTCTTTCATGATTTTCTTTTGCTTCTTAGGTGGCACCTTTGGTTGTTTTTTTGAAAACTCAACAAACATACTACAGTATTGCACACCAGCTTTTTCTGGGATAGCATTCTTCTTAAAACCGAAAAGGCAGAGGAGTCAAATTACCACTTTCCGCGGTCACTGAGGAGAAACAATCAGGTTTCGAAATATCGGTATCTGACCAGGAGTTATATGTTAGTGGGTTTTCTCCCTATTGGAGATCGTCTCCCACTTGGAGACTATAAGCTTGCTGAAGGCTCATTTTGAGAAGCATTTATTTTATTTTTCCCCATTCACCCACTCAAGCACATACTGTTAGTTGGCAGAATCATCTACCACTGCAGATATGAATGCTTATCCTCCCCCTATTTCTTCAATCTAAGACATAAGAGCAAGCTTTGTTTATAATTGAATATATATATATATATATATATATATATATATATATATATATATATATATATATATATATGTGTGTGTGTGTGTGTGTGTGTGTGTGTGTGTGTGTGTGTTTACACTGATGTGAGCAACATTTGTGCAAGGTGTTTACTTGGAGCTGTTTGCTGACTTGAGAAAAACAAACAAATCAAAAACACAAACAAACAAAAAGATGAAACAACAAAGAAGCAAAGAAACCAAACCAGTGCATACTCCAGGATGGCACACATATCCAAGTTGTGAGTTGAGTCATGTTGGGTTTAACTATTACCTGCATTTCTTGATATTGGCAGAAGTTGAGTCATGTTGGGTTTAACTATTACCTGCATTTCTTGATATTGGCAGAAGTTGAGTCATGTTGGGTTTAACTATTACCTGCATTTCTTGATATTGGCAGAAGTTGAGTCATGTTGAGTTTAACTGTTAGTGTTACCTACATTTCTTGATATTGGCAGAAGTTGAGTCATGTTGGGTTTAACTGTTAGTGTTACCGATACATGTCTTGATATTGGCAGAAGTTGGGGCATGTTGGGTTTAACTGTTAGTGTTACCTATACATGTCTTGATATTGGCAGAAGTTGAGTCATGTTGGGTTTAACTGTTAGTGTTACCTATACATGTCTTGATATTGGCAGAAGTTGAGTCATGTTGGGTTTAACTGTCACATGCAATTCTTAATATTGGCAGAACGAAACTGTTATGCCTCACTTTTGACTTCAATTTGAACTGCAAAATGATTTGCATTTGAAAATGTAAACTGGCTTACTAGAGATGAGACTTTAAACAGAATGTAGCTCTGTACTGTATTTCTGTGTAATGTAAACTGATTTGCTAGAGATGAGACTTTAAACAGAATGTAGCTCTGTACTGTATTTCTGTGTAATGTAAACTGATTTGCTATCATTGAGACTTTAAACAGAATGTAGCTCTGTACTGTATTTCACACTACTGTATTTCTGTGAATTCTAAAATGATTTGCTAGTGATGAGACTTTAAACAGAATGTAGCTCTGTACTGTGTCTGTGGAGTTTGCTAGTGGACTGATGTTTGTGTTGTTACTCTGTGTTGTTACTCAGTGGATTCATGTTGGTGTTGTTACTGTTTTACAAGTTCAGGATGACGTGGACTGGTGTCTGTGTTTTTACTCTGTTTAACAGGCTCAGGATGAAGTAGACTGATTTTTGTGTTGTTACTCTGTTCCACAGGCTCAGCATGCAGTGGACTGATGTCTGTGTTGTAGCTCTGTTTTATTGGCTCAGGATGCAGTGGACTGATGTCTGTGTTTTTACTCTGTTTCACAGGCTCAGGATGAAGTGGACTGATGTCTGTGTTGTAGCTCTGTTTTATTGGCTCAGGATACAGTGGACTGATGTCTGTGCTGTAACTCTTTTATTGGCTCAGGAGGAGGCGGGCAGCAGAATGCGGAGCAGCCCCACCTCAACCTGACGATGGGCAGCAACAGCAGGACCAGCAGCCGGCCCACCCTCCTCCTCTCCGTCGCTCAACAAGAGCCAGACACCCTCCAGATCGGTACGAATCGGTGGATTACAGAACTGATTCGTACTTCCGCCGGCTGGAGCGGGAGCGACGGAGGAGGAGGAGGGGGGCGTGAGGGTGAGTGAATTTGTGTATGTGGTTTGTTGGTGTCATCACCCTTCAAGTGGATAATGTCTGTCTGTTTATTGTTTATTTCTTGCTTCCTTATCTGGTTGACATTAGACTGGTGTCATCAGCATAGCCTGAGGAGGAATAGACTTGGTTTCGTGAGGCAGTCGTCTTCATGTTCTCCAGCATATTTGTGTATTCAATGTTCTTGTTCATCAACAAAGACTGGCTTTAAGGCACTGAGGAATAAGAGAATGTAGTTGGAAGGCCAAGATATATACAGTTTAAGAAAAGAAATAGAAAAGAAAGCGGGTACCGACAACTATATGAGCAGTATGCAGGCTCACACTCATGTATGTTGCATAGGTATATCATAAATCTTTCACACATATATACTGCATGAGTATATCATAAACCTTTTACACATATATACTGCATGACTATGTAATAAATCTTTCACATATATATATATATATATATATATGAACGTCTCTTCCCTCACCACCTTACCTGCTGGCACTCAGGGAGGATGTCATATGCTGACGAAGGCAAATAAAGCCGAAAATTTCATTTAGAACCACGACAGCTTGTTGTTCTTGTGCCTTTTTTCTTTTGGATATATATATATATATATATATATATAATATATATATATATATATATATACATACATAAATTATATATATATATATATATATATCACACCACACACACTGCATGAGTATATCATAAATCTTTCACACATATATACTGCATACGTATATCATAAATCTTTCACACATATATACTGCATGAGCATATCATAAATCTTTCACATATTGACATTTGCATGCACTGGCATCATATGTGCAACTGTTTACAATAGCAAATTATTTTAAAACAGTTGTACATGTAAACAGCAACAGTCACTTTGGGAAAGTAAGTAACTATAAGTTAGTGATAATACATTGATGACATACATGTGGATAAGCATTGGTAATATGAGTTATACTGCTTGTCAAAATAAGTGCTGAGAGTGTGCGAAATAGGTTCACAATTTTCTTCTAAAAAATCTAAACTTTGATGACATTTAAGCTCAGATGGAAGTGAGTTCTAGAAAAGAGGACCAGAATAACAAAGACTTGTTTTGGTATGGGAACCTGAAGTTTTGTAGAGTCTGAAGAATTCATGTTAAATTTGGATTGAATAGTCTGGAGGGCTAATCCAGACAACTTTTTGCAGGACCATTCCTCTATTGACCGCAAAAATACCTTTTAATGCAAGAGCTCCAACCTGAATATAATCTGATTCTGTAGCCACTGTGTGAGGCTCAAGGGTTTCTGGAGAACTGCTTTAAGGGCACATGTATAGTACTGACTAAAGGTTTAATTGAATTTGCACTGGCGGAGTCAAATGTCAAATGGTAATTGGTTGAAGTAGCATGTGTGCATTCAGGAGCAATTTTCTGGCATGAACATTCAAAAAGGGCTGAATCCTGCATGACTAATATATTTGTCGTGTTTTTTTTTTTTGCATAATGTTTTGATGTTAACAGTCCATGAAAGATTGAGGTCCATTATTCTGCCTAAAACACAGTGATCGTCTGCTTCTTTGATTGTTATGTTGATGAAAACAGCAGGGTATCGTCTCCCTTCTCCAGGGGTTCTTGAGCTGTATGAGTGTTGCTCTGGCCATGCTTTGCTTGTTGTATGTATACTATAATAGGAAAGAACCATTGGCACCACTGGCCATGCTTTGCTTGTTGTATGTATACTAATGATTGGAAGAACCATTGACACCACTGGCCATGCTTTGCTTGTTGTATGTATACTAATATAGGAAAGAACCATTGGCACCACTGGCCATGCTTTGCTTGTTGT
>JAMYXO010007166.1:2500-12485 GCA_033310375.1 Conus canariensis
GTGTGTGTGTGTGTGTGTGTGTGTGTGAGAGAGAGAGAGAGAGAAGAGAGAGAGAGAGAGAGAAGAGAGAGAGAGAGAGAGAGAGGAGCATTTCAACCGATGTCCAATTTGGAGATGCACGCGCACCCGCTCAAATTTGGCAGGTGAAGGCTAAGAAGCCGGAAGCGGAAGTAAAGATGGGAGGAGATGTTTCTTTCGTGTGATTGTATTTTTCTTTTTTTTTCATATATTTATTAGCATGAACAACTAGTGACCCAAGATGTCGAGAGAAATCAATGTGCAATGAAAATTGTGCAGCTGTTGGCCTCGGCTCTCCAGCCAGAATCTCATAAATCGTGAGAACGCCTGGGGCTTGACTGTAGTCATCAGAGGTGGTTTCCTTTGTGGGTGGGTGTTTGATTTGTTCCATTTTGCTTTGTTTGTTTTGTTTGTTGTTTGCTGTCACTATCTTCAATACGTCTTCATTTCTTCCGTGCAATATTTCAACTGCTTCATGCTCTCTCTCTCTCTCTCTCTCTCTCTCTCTCTCCTCTCTCTCTCTCTCTCTCTCTCTCTCTCTCTCTCTCTCTCCTCCTCTCTCCTTTACTTCTACTATGTATTTGATTTGTTATTAAGACGAATCACTTTTTGATTTTTCTATTACTTTATTTCAAAATGCTTTGATTGTTTACATTCACTGAGCCATTCAGTTTGTCTGTTTCATTCCAGATTTTTCCTTCTCTTTCCTGGCGCTGCAAATATGATCTTGTTCCCCTTGACACAAAGACTGTATAGATCAATGTCAATGAAAATATATCTGAAGCCTCTCTCTCTCTCTCTCTCTCTCTCTCTCTCTCTCTCTCTCTCTCTCTCTTCTCTCTCTCTCTCTCTCTCTCTTCTCTCTCTCTCTCTCTCTCTGTCCGTTTAGGTTTTATGATTTAAGTATCAAGTAGTTAATTGCTATTGTGAAGCCATGTTCTTTAGACCCGAGCCGACCACGAATGGCACGTCAAGGTTGGATTTTAATCTGATAATGTTATACCAACTTTTTATGAGTCTGGGTTTTGCTATGGTGTAACACATCTGACGTGATTTTGTTTTAAAAAAAACAAACAAACAAGCAAACAAACTAACAAACAGAAACCCCAAACAAACATTCAGGCAAACAGAACAGGTTGGCCCGTAAAAGCCTTGTTAGTGGGTTCTGATGTATATCTTAACGTTTTGCTTTAAACGTTTTTATGAAGTTGTTTCACGTCACTTTTCTTTACATTATGATATATGTATACAAAACGGAAATATTTCATTAGGCGTAGAAAGTTCCCAAAACGTATCATTTCCTACTTGTTATTGACAACTTGGTTTCCAGCATACCCCATGTATTTTCTTTACTTCTGTTACGTGATTGTTCTCGAATAATACATTTCAAAAATGTAAACGTGCGAGATTATGGTTATGTTACGATAGTGATTTGCAAACACCATCGGATTTCAAATGGTTCGTCTTTAGACTTTTTTTATTGTCAAAAGAGATAAGAAATTACGTATTTTGTTCAAGTTGGAAAGGATTCAAACTTGTTACATAGCCGACCTGTCCTCTTTGTTGATAGCTCTTGTCATCATGACATGTCCGACGTGTCTGCAGTGAGCTGGTGAACTTTTTCGCTCCTTGTTTCATTTGTTTCCTGTTGTCTTTTTCTGTAAATGTTTTCATCTTCCGTGCCCTGCCAGTAGAATCATTCTACACCGCTCATTCTGGATCGCCCATACATAGCCACACCCAGCCAGGTTCATCCCTTGGCAGCCTCAGCATCGTCAGTCCGCAGACAGCAAACAATTTCAGATTGCCATGAGACTACTCACCAGAAGTGGCCCTGCGGTTGTGTTAGATAGTGTCTGTTCTGATCCAAGACGTACAGGACACCACCCACTAAGCGCTGTTAGATAGTGTCTGTTTTGATCCAAGACGTACAGGACACCACCCACTAAGCGCCTACTGACGACAATAATTGTTGAGTCGCGGAGCCAGAATAATTGAGCGTCCCTCACTGGTGGTCGCCACCATGTCTATCCACCAACAACCCCTTTGATCAATTTGCCACAAAGACCGCTCTGACACGATCCCAAACGGGCACTGACTTAATAAGAAAATGGAAATGAGGTCATCACAAGAGCAGTGCATGACAGGCTTCAAAACCAGACGTTACGATGATCTGGGAGGATTGGGACGATCACGATGATGTTTTGAAGTTCCATGGCTTTCTAAGACTACATGACAAGGCTATACCCCTTTAATGATATATACTAGCGTCAACCATGTTTGAATTGTGGACACCTGTAAACGTTGATCAGGAAATTTGAGCTGAACTGGCAAAGGCCCATCTTTTAAGCCGACAAAAGTCGACCATGTGCTCGCAGGCTTCCCATCTGAGAGAAAAGTAAGCTTACTTTCAACTCAGGGCAGGTGGCTAGATCCGAAAAATATCACAAATGAATAGAGCTGTTGGGACTTGAACCGACGACTCGCTATCTCACATCTCCCAATGCATCATGGTAGCTAGTTCAGAGAACAAGAGCTCTCTCTCTCTCTCTCTCTCTCTCTCTCTCTCTCTCTCTCTCTCTCTCTCTCCTCTCTCTCTCTCTCTCTCAACAGTGTTGGCTACTTTTTTCCTTGTAGATTTTTTTGTTATGCAATATGGGAACCGTATTCAGCATTGGTCAGTGACTAATTCATACACCCCAGGATGTAGAACTATGCTAGATTTCTTTTAACGACGCTTTCGTTGTGTTGCTAGTATTTGCTTTGACCATAATATTACTGCAACATTGACTACAATAAACCTTTTAACTGTACGCTTCACTCAGTGTTTTTTTTTCATTCAACTACTAGCACTACTGATGCTATTGCTATTTCAACTACTACTGCTACTACTACTACACTACTACTACTACTACTACTACTACTACTACTACTACTACTACTACTATTCAGCTGCTGCTGCTCCTTCTACAACTACTACTATCACCACCACCATCACCACCACCATTGCTACTACTACTAGTACTACTACTACTATTACGATTGTTACTACCACTGCTGTTACTTCTTCTTCGTCGTCTTCTTCTTCTTCTTCTTCTTCTTCTTCTTCTTCTTCTTCTTCTTCTTCTTCTTCTTTCTTCTTCTTTTTCTTCTTCTCCTCCTCCTCCTCCTCCTCCTTCTTCTTCTCCTCATTCTTCTGCCCCCCAATGCCAAACCAGAAACAGGTAACGTTGCGGTATTTAGATGAAATTTTCAAAGATGCATTGCATGCGTTGCACGTCAGCTCCTGCCGATCAGGAAATATAGGCAGGAAACAGACCGACAGGCTGTTTTTTTTCCCACTGCGAGATGTCGCTGAATAGGAAGTAAGACTTTTTTATGGGAGGAAGAGATGGGAAAGTAGAGAGGGGACTGACAGACGTTGGAATGGACGCAAGGATCGGCTGATGCAGGGAGACGCTATTAGTATGCGACACAAAGCAGTTGTAAAGAAAAATTGCTTTTCCTTTAAGAAGTCTGGGGTACCACCACAACTGGCGGGATCCTGAGTCCATTTTTCTGGCCGGGATTTATGTTCCCTTCTCCTCCGGCTTTGAGAGCCGCTGGTCATGGACTGTGGCTCCAAGGGGATCAGGATGGTGGTGTTCTCCATGGCAAAACTGATTGTTCGTCTTTCTCTCGTCTCTCTGTCCTCGGCTAATCAAAAGAGAGACAGGCAGAGTTAGAGAGATAGAGAAAGAAGGAGAGACAGACGGAGGGAAAAGAGTGGAAGGAAGGATGGAACGAGAGACCTGTGCCTCATGCACGAGAAGAACCTAACGCTGAGGTTCCGTCTACTTAATGAGGAAAATTACACACACCTGTGTCAAGCAGTTAGGTTCTGTTCTCTGAAAAAAGGTGCATCTTTCGTATTGCCTGAGGTGGCCTGCTTGTGAAGAGACAGGCTTTGTTGGTGCAACAGTTTAACGTGTAACTCCATCTCAAGATCCAAAATGGAAGAAGGTTTAGACATCTTTTCCTTATTCATCAGTTTCAATGGAACAACATAGTAAATATTCAGACTAAGCTAGCAAACAAACTTCGTCCCCTGTAGAACGGTCAGCATTACTGAAGACACTTGATGTACTTCTTGGGCGATGACGAAAATAGGGAGAGAGACAAAGATACTTTCCACTGACCAAGGGGTTTTAAAAAGTAACCCAGTGGATGGTGTGTGCACAATGACCACAGGCGACAGTAGAAAGACACTCGGGAGAGCGCAGACCTATGAAAACGTCCAACGGATCCTGGGTCTGTCCTTTGATCAGATCCGTAAAGGTATCACGGATCTGGAACGAAATGTCGTGGTTTCGTCAGCAAGTCACGTTCCATCTTTTCGCTAATTGTCGTCACAGCCAGTTCAATAATTTGTGTGTAATCTTCCAAACGAACAAATGAACACGGATGAAAAGCCTCTTTCCTAGGACAGGATAAATGTGAAATATGTCCACTGCAACTAAATCTACTTACATATTATGTGACGTTGAATAATTAATATTGAGTAATGTTATCCTTCTTAACGTCGAAATAGTTTGAACGAAACTAGTAGATAGAGTTCAGTTTTCCTTTGATGTTCTCATACTTCTGTAACTATTGTCAATATGTCCATCCATGACTTTTTCCTAATGCGTCCGTTTTAAATTCATCGTGACATCTTGGACCATGAACAGACTTATTCAGCTCAGCTGTCTGGCCTTCTTCCTTTCGTGACATCTTGGACCATGAACAGACTTATTCAGCTCAGCTGTCTGGCCTTCTTCCTTTCGTGACATCTTGGACCATGAACAGACTTATTCAGCTCAGCTGTCTGGCCTTCTTCTTTTCTTTGGGACCGCAAGCTGGAACATTCTAGAACCAACTTGATGCCAGCACGAGACACTCACAAATCCACTTTGACGTGCCTGAGGAGACTCAGTTTTTCTCTGGATTTCCCTCCCTCAGGAAATACGGGGAAAGCTGAGTTCACGAAAGGCTAAGATATTATTAACACTTGATGAATGCTTTTAGAAATTTCGCGTCGAATAAAACTTACGTTAAGTTGTTAAATTCTCATCCTCGGAGTATTGTCGTCTTCAAAAACCGTTTTTCCCGCCCATACTTCCCATTTCTCATTTTCACAGCTAACCTTCTCATAGTTGCTTATTTTTAAGTTCTGACTCATTTTCCATGCTCCTCTCTGTGTCTCTGTCTCTGTCTGTCTGCCTGCCTGCCTGTCTGTCTGTCTGACTGTCTCTCTGTCTGTCTGTCTCTCTCTCTCTCTCTCTCTCTCTCTCTCTCTCTCTCTCTCTCTCTCTCTCTCTCTCCTGAACTAACCATTTCAAGAAAAGAAACAATGAAATTTGGAAATTTATAAGTCTTGTGTCGACATAAAGCAGCAGACGTTTAGTGCGTTGTAGCATGGTGGTGTGCTTACACCTGGGAGAGCAGGCGTTAGTTCACGCAGAAAAATCTTTTGTCACGATGAATTAATATACAACGCAACACAACACAGCGCGTTGTAATATAGCACAATACAATAACAATTGCATACGACACGATGCAATGCAATATAATCCAACACAACACAGGCAATACAATTCAATACAAACGATGCAACACGATACAACGCAATACATTATCATGCTATACATTGCATTGAAACATAACACAATACAAGGCAGTCCAGTAGTATATAGTTCAATACAATGCAACATAATTCAAGGCAATACAACATGACACAACCGCAATACAATGCAGTGTAAAGAAATGCAACACAATACAACACAACAATACCACACAATAGAACACCATGCAACATAATACAGCACTACACAATGCAATTCAGTACAATGCACAACAATGCAATGCAGTACAATACATGCCATTCAATACAATGTAACCTAATACAATGAAACACAACACAATATATTGCAATACAATACAAACTGTGCAGTACGGCACTGCTGCTCAACACAATACAACATAATAAAACACAACGCAATACAATACATCCACGCTGTTGGTTCGGATGAGGAATTTGCACAGGCCCTCGATGCCAGGCGCCTGAAACTCAACCTGCCACGAGCAAACGAAACTGAAGATTGGGAGAAACTGGATGCAAAAATCGTCCAAAGACTCGATGCACTGATAGGGAAAAGCACCCTGGAACACAAACTAGCCACATATGGGGACATTGTGTATGCCACATGTAGAGACGCCTATGGAGCAAAACTACCCAAAGAGAAAACACCTCCAAAGAAATCCAGACGCCAAGAAAAGATGGACAAGATCAGGGTCCAAAAGAAAAACCTCAAGATGCAAATGAAGACCGCACTGCCAGCTGAAAAACAAGGCTTGGAAAAACTGTGGAAAGACCTGAAAGAAAAACACAGTGCCCTCAGCAAAGCGGAATCTGCGAGGAAGAGGAAGAGCAAAAAGAAGAAGACACAAGAGCGCTTCTTCAGAGACCCCTTCCAGTTTGCCAGAACACTGTTTGAGCAGCCAAAATCTGGAACCCTAAGTGTGGACAAAGGAGTTCTTGAGCAGCATCTGAGGAAAACATACTCTGACCCACAGAGCAAAGCACCACTCGACATTCAAGGTCTGGTGTGGCCAACCAACCCTGAGGAACAGTTCAATGGCAAGCCTCCAACGTTGGCGGAAATCAAGAAGGTGGTCGACAAAGCCAGAGCCAAATCATCACCAGGGCCAAACGGAATACCTTACCAGCTTTACAAGAAATGTCCCAAGGTGCTGGAGTGGCTCCACAGGCTGCTGCGATCGGCTTGGAGAAACCAGAAGATCAGCGGCCAGTGGATGACGGCAGATGGTGTGTACATCCCCAAAGAGCAAAACTCAAGTGACATTAGCCAGTTCAGGCCAATATCACTACTGAACGTCGAAGGGAAAATCTTCTTCTCTGTCATGGCAGCAAGGCTGACCAAGTACCTGATGGAAAACAAGTACTTGGATGTGTCAGTCCAGAAAGGTGGCATCCCAGGCGTGGCGGGCTGTGTAGAACACGCCACAATGATCTGGGACGCAATCCAAAAAGCAAAGACAGAAAAGAGAGACCTGGACGTAGTGTGGCTTGATCTGGCAAACGCATATGGATCTGTGCCCCATGAGATGATACAGTTGGCTCTTGAGATGTACCATGTGCCAAAGAACATCCGCGACATGCTCAAGAAGTACTTCAATGGCTTCTCAATGCGGTTCTCTACCAAGGAGTACACAACAGACTGGATCAACTTGGAAGTGGGTATTGCAATGGGCTGTGCAATTTCCCCAATACTGTTCGTGCTGGCAATGGAACTCATCTTGAAAGCAGCAACAAACAACGCGAGACAAACAGACCTTGGCGATGGATACAAGATGCCTCCTCTCAAGGCCTTCATGGATGACACTACAGTGATTTCATCCAGAGAAGACGAGACACGTCATGTGCTGGAGAGGCTGGACGACATAGTTGCCTCATCCAGAATGAAGTTCAAGCCAAAGAAATCACGGAGTCCTCTCACTGAGGAAAGGAAAAGTGGCCGGATCTGTGGTCTTCAGTGTTGCCAACCAGGCCATTCCAACAGTCACAGAAGAACCAGTCAAGAGCCTTGGAAGATGGTATGATGATACGCTGAAAGACACACAAAGAGCAAAAGAAACCAAGCAGATGGCGGAGGAAGGCTTGGAGACCATTGACCAGTGTGGGCTCCCTGGCAAATACAAGGTCTGGTGTCTGCAGTTCATGCTGATACCAAAGCTCCCATGGCCTCTGATGATATACATCTGCACCAGCATAGTGGAGGCAATGGAAGCCAAAATCAACAAGTTCACAAGGAAAATGGCTTGGTGTCCCACCCTGTCTGACTGACATAGCGCTGTACTGTCGCCAAGCAAAGCTGAAACTACCCCTGAAATCCATCCTGGAGGAATACAAAGCAGGGAAGATCAGACTTCAAAGCATGCTGGAGGACTCAGGAGACAAGGTGGTAGAAGCAATCAAGCCCCAGCTGAAGACAGGCAGAAAATGGAAAGTTCAAGAGGCGATGGATTCTGCAAAAGAAAGTCTCAAGATCAGAGAAATAACAGGACACACACAGACCAACAGACAGGGACTGGGGGTGACCAAAACTGAATGGTGGTCAAAGGCCAAAGGAAAAGCCAAAAGAGACATGATGATTCAGGAGATGAGAAAAGAAGAAGACCAAAAAAGACTCCAAAAAGCAGTCCAGCAGAGCCAGCAAGGGCAATGGACAACGTGGGAGAATGCACTCCAAAGAAGTCTCACTTGGAATGACATTTGGCACATGGCCCCTCTCAGGATCAGCTTCATTCTCAGATCTGCATATGACCTTCTGCCCTCAAATGCAAACCTGGTGAAGTGGGGGAAAACAGACGATCCTGCATGCCCCCTCTGCCATGAAAAACAAACAGTGGAGCATGTCCTAAGCTCATGTAAAGTAGCCCTGGCTCAAGGAAGGTACACATGGAGGCACAACCAAGTGCTCAAAGAAATTGTACAAGTAGTCTGGGCTAGTACCAACACCACAAAAGGGAAAATCAGGACTCCAAAAGCACCCGCAACATTCTTCACGGCAGGAGGCAGCAAATCATGGCCAAGAACAACAGTGCCACTCGAAACATGCAGGCAGAGTCTGCTGGACGGGGCAGATGACTGGGAGTGCACTGCAGACCTCCCAGAATGGAAGAGTCACCCAGAGATCATCAGCAAGAGTGGCATGAGACCAGACATAGTAGTCCACTCTAAGTCAACCAAGCAGCTGATCATGATCGAGCTCACGGTGCCATATGAGAACAGAATGGAGGCAGCTCAAATCTACAAGACTGAAAAGTATGCTGATCTGGCAAACAGCCTGAGGAGAGAAGGCTATCAGGTCAAAGTCCTCACTGCAGAAATTGGAGCTAGGGGTTTGTAGGAACGTCTGCATACAGCCTCATGAAACAGCTCTCAGTTGCAGGGAAAGAAAAAACCAGAGCCCTGAAAGCAATGGCAGAAGCGGCAGAGAGGTGTTCAAGCTGGATCTGGTCAAGGAGGAACAAAAGTGAACTTCATAAGGCTTAATTTCCCTACAAATATCAGGTGTCCCTGTGGCTCAGTGGTTAAAGCGCGAGTCATTAAGTGGAAAATGAGCATGTCCAGAGGGTCATGGGTTCGAATCCCAGCCATGGCTCGTCCCAAGATGGGAAAAAAAAGGGGCAGCAGAGGGACATCCGGAGTCATGAACCGGGTGTGGCCCAACCCCCCTAGAGTGTCAGGAGATAAGGGCCGAAACACTTGCTTGAAGGGGGCTTCTCTTCTGAGGACTCTCTGCTGCCACGCTCTCCACGAGTTTCTTTCTACTACCAATAACCAACACACCACGGTGCAAAGCAGTATAATACAATACAGTAAACAACACAGCACAATACAAAACAACACAACACAACACAAAGTAAGTGTAGAACACTCAATTGTTTTCCTTTCCCAATCATCCTATCTGGGTCCACAGCAAAGTTCGCCTCTTTGGGCCGTAATCTGCTCAAGAAAAAATGAATATCAAACATTTAGAAGTTCAGAGATGAGGTTCGAACCCATTTCCTGTCAGTAGACTTGTCAGTGTGTGACGTCGATCTCTGACATACTGAGGGTTTCTGTCGGGCAGAGCTAGCTTTACGTCTTAATTTCGGCGAAGTAGAGAGAGATAGACTGAGAAAAGACAGAGATGGAAGAGAGGGGAGGGGAGGACGAAAACAATTAAATCTACACATGAATGCGCTTACAGGTATACAAATACACATGCAAGTTGGTACGTGTGTGTGTGCGTGTGCGGGCACACAGATTTGTGTTTGTACAAGTAATATGTCTGTGGAAACATAAATGCATACAATGAATACATGCTCATTTTCTTCGCATTCTAACTTTCTGCCTGTCTACTGAATTATTCACGAGCTG
>JAMYXO010007167.1:5000-12484 GCA_033310375.1 Conus canariensis
AGAAAGGCGGGTCTTCTCCCTTCAATAAAAACGAATGAGTAAAATAGGCATGACCCGTCCTCAATCTACACAATACTGTTTCTCCCTTTCGACCGCCAGCAGCCATGGGAAGATGTTCCTTTAAATCTGGACGTATTTGATGAAGCTTATTGTTTTCTTGGAGGCTCCACTCCTCCTCCCATAAAGAATTGACATACGAAGCTATTTTGCCTTTGAAATCTGAGGATGGTACAAGCAGTTTAGAAGGACGAAGACGGACAGCCTCTTTAGAAAGCCGATCCACCTCTTCGTTGCCTCTGATCCCCACATGACCTGGCACCCAGGCCAACAAAATCTCAAAACCCCTTGAAACTAATGAAGAAAACATGGTAAAAAACTTGATAAGAGCCGGATGTTTTATGTTTCTTGCTCCTATAGCCTCTAAAGCCGAAAGAGAATCTGTGCAAATAAGGAATTTCCTAGACTGGGACTGCCTGATCAACTCCAAAGCCAAAAGTAGTGCAGTAAGTTCCGCAGTGTAAATAGTGCTTTCAGAGGGAATGTGTTTGGACAGTTTTTCTCCTGAAGCTGGACCATATGCGGAGGACCCTACACCAACATCGGACTTTGAACCATCAGTAAAAATAACCACATGTTCTTTAAGGTTAGAACACATGTCTAAAAATAATTGTTTATAAATTAAGGAACTCGTGTTCTGTTTGCGCTGCACGGTTAAATCAAACCTAATTTCTGGAGACGAAAACGTCCAAGGAGGTTGTTGAGGAAACTTGGAAACGTCAGAGATGACCCCAACATCAATATCCGCCTCCTCCAGAAAAGGAAGGATGCGAATACCGAAAGGGGGAATACTGGATGGACTTCTTTCATATTTCTCTTGGAAATGAGTATTCATAACACAGTCGTAGGCAGGATTGTTTGGTTCTGAAAAAAGCTGTGTGTAGTAATTCAAAGCTAATTTTACTCTTCTATGAGACAGGGAACACTCTCCTGCCTCAGCATATAGGCTATGAACAGGTGTAGTACGAAAAGCGCCAAGGCAGAGGCGAAGACCCTGATGGTGAACTGGGTCTAGGACTTTAAGATACGAGGCTCTAGCGGCGCCGTAAATGATGCTGCCGTAGTCCAACTTGGATCGAACTAACGCCCTGTAAAGATGGAGAAGTGTGCGTTTGTCTGCACCCCAATCCGTATGAGCCACTACACGGAGGATATTCATGGCTTTGAGGCACGATGTTTTCAACTTCTGAATATGGGCTTTAAAATTCAATTTTTGGTCAAAGGTAACACCCAGAAATTTGGCTTCTGTGACAGCAGGAATTTTAACCTTATCTATGAAAATTTCTGGTGGCGGGAAAAGTTGTCTGAAATTGTGAAAGTGGATGCACTCTGTTTTAACTGATGAAAATTTGAACCCATTTTCAACTGCCCACTGTTGGACTTTATACACACACAACTGGAGTTGGCGCTGTACACCAGCAAATGTCTTTCCAGATGCATAAAGGGCAAAATCATCAACAAAAAGAGAGCAGTCTGAACCTTGGTTGACAGAGTTTACAATTTCATTTATTTTTATACTAAACAGGGCTGGGGAAAGGATACTACCCTGTGGAACACCCATTTCCTGCTCATGAATTTCTGACAATGTTGTCCCCACACGGACCTGGAAGGACCTGTCTGCCAAAAACTGTTCTATGAACACTGGGAGATTGCCACGGAAACCCATCCGATGGAGGTCTGACAGGATTCCATACTTCCACGTCGTGTCATAGGCCTTCTCTATGTCAAAAAAAATGGCAACAACATGCTTTTTTATCTAAAAAAAGAGTTTCGAACAGTGGTTTCCAATCTGATTAAATGGTCCATGGTAGAGTGATGCTTTCTAAAACCACACTGTTCCATGGCTAAAAGCCCATCACTTTCCAATTTCCACATGAGCCTACCATTTACCATTTTTTCCATCACCTTACAAACACAACTTGTTAAGGCTATTGGACGATAGTTGGTTGGGTTTGAATGATCCTTCCCTGGCTTCGGAATGGGAACAATTAGGGCTCTTTTCCATGAAGCTGGGAAAAACCCAGACGTCCAAACCTGGTTATAAACGTGAAGCAGAATGTTAAGACCTGAGTCAGGAAGGTGTTTTAAGAGTTGATAATGTATTTCATCAAGACCAGGAGCAGAATCATGACATGCCTGCAAGGCAGACTTCAGTTCATTTAGATTAAAGGGCAAGTTGTAGTCTTCTTGATTGGGTGAGGAAAAGTCAAGCTTCTTTTTTTCTGCTTGCGTTTTGATCTTTAAAAACGCGGTGGATTTTTGACTAGAGGAAGAGTTGGTTTCTATGGTGGAAGCTAGCAAGTTAGCCACAGCTTGTTTGTCAGTGATTAGTGTATCATCAAGTTTTAAATGGTGGATTGAAGGGCAGCTGTTCTTGCCCCGAATTTTTTTAACAACTCTCCAGATTTTTTTCTTGGATATGTTTGATGTGAGGGAAGAGCAGAAATTTCTCCAAGACACTCGTCTACTTCCTCTACAAACAAACCTCGCCTTTGCTTTTTTCCTCTGATAAGATCGAACATTCGGGGCCACAGGATGCTGAAAGACTGAACGTTGGGCCCTCTTGCGAATGTTGCAAGCATTCTTACAATCCTGGTTGAACCATGGTGTACCAGGTAATTGTGGACCTGGTTTTGTGAGTGGGATGGTGTCTCTCGCACATGATAACAAAACATTAGTGAAGGACTCCGCTGGATCTTCTGATCGGAAGACGATTTCAGCATCTAGCTTATCAGTTATGGCTGAACGAAAGAAATCCCAATTAGCCCTTTTAAAGCAAAAATACTGAGGAAAAGAAACAGGTTCCTTCAAAACTGGAGAAAGTATTACAAGGAAATGGTCGCTCCCGTGCAGATCATCGTGAACTGACCAATCATAGTCTAGAACCAATGAAGGATCACACACTGACAAATCCAAACACGAAAGAGTACCATTTGAAGAATGCATGTATGTTGGTGATTTGTCATTTAGACAACACAGGTCCAGTTCGTTAAAGATCTCTTCCAGCATGAGACCCCGAGGTGAGGAATGTGAGCTACCCCAAAGGGGGGAGTGCCCGTTAAAGTCTCCCAAAATAAAAAAGGACGTGGAAGCTGATCTATTAGATCAATGACTTGTTGCTTAGATATTGTACCAGAAGGAGGACAGTAAATTGAACAGAGAGTTATTGTTTTATTGAAAGTAATCCTGGCCGCAACAGCTTGTAATGGGGTATTTAAGTTAACTTGGCTGAATAACAAAGATCTGTGAATAAGAAGGGAAACACCCCCAGTGACCCCATGGCCAGTATCTGTAGGTAAAGCAGGAAAACCTACTGAACTAAAGCCTGCCAATGAAAAATGTTTTCCTGGTCTCAACAATGTTTCCTGCAGCGCAACAACACTAGGTTTGAGGTCAGAACACAACCGCTGGAGTTCGTCATATTGGGCATTAATGCCTCTTATATTCCACTGAATAAGGGCCATGACAATAAAAAAGAAAAGAAAATTACTCCATCTCATTGTCCTCATCACCTTCTATCTCCAAAGGAGAAAAGCGATTGGAAGAAGGCGATGGAGATACCACCTTCTTGGCTGACGAAGGACGATACTTATTTCCACCCCCAGATGGACGAGGTGGAAGAGGAGGCTTCATCACAGGTCGACTTCTGGAGTGTTCCCCAGACAAAGAGGCTACCTGTGCAGCCTTCCCAGAGGGTCTGGGATTGGAGGAAGGGGGCTCAGACCCTCGAGGAGTCCGGGGAGAGGTGGATATTGAGCCTCCACCCAAGGCACTGTTTGGAGTTTGCTTTCTTTTTCCACTGTCTTTCTGTACATGTTGAGGCTGCTGTTGCGTCTGCCGATCCTGATGCTGACAGCCGGCCTGAGGTTGAACAGTCTCAGTCTGAACACCAACACTGACCATGCTCCCCTTGGCGACATCAGCATATGACTTGCTGAGGGAGGACTGTCTATTCTGCACAAGTTTCCTTGCCTCAAAGAACGAAATTCGATTCTCTGTGCGTACCTTCTGGATCTCAGACTCGGTGCGCCAGACTGGACAGTCCTTCGAGAAAAGCAGGGTGGTTGCCTTTACAGTTTATGCAACAGGGCGGACAATCACACGGACCTTCATGCACTTGTTTTGAGCACTTGCCACACGCCTCCTGTTCTGTACACCTGTCCTTAATGTGTCCATACTTTTGGCACTTAAAGCATCGCAAAGGTGAAGGAATGTACATAGAGACGGGAACCCTCAAATATCCGACCTTCACACACACAGGGAGAGTTGTCGTACAGAAAGTTAGAAAAAAAGTATCTGTTGGCACACGGTCTTGATCTTTTCGTGCTAGAACCCGGTGAACGTGGGTCACACCCTGGGAAGCCAGTTCCGTCTTTATTTCTAACTCGGAAACGCCTCTCAAATCACGACACCTGATGACGCCCTTGCTTGAATTCAAAGTTTTGTGAGGTGTCACGCTGATTGGCCTGTCAATCAACGTCGTCGACTTGAGAAGCAACTCAGAATGCTTCTGTTTTGCACATTCTGTCAAAAAGGAACCGTTTCGTAGCCGTTTCATGGATTTGGGTACGCCGGAGAGTCCCTCTACTCCTCTCGAAATAGCAAAAGGACTCAATCCATTCACCCCACAGAGAGGGCGAGCTTCATCCACACCCTCCATCACCAACCAACAAGGCCAAAAACCAGTTGCTGTCCTTATTTCATTATCCGAGTCCGAGTCCAAGTTCGAGCCTGAGGAATAATTTCTTTTCCTTTTTTGTTGGGAGTGAGCCATAGTTTTGAGTTTTTAAAGTTCATCCCTGCCTACCCACCCACCATGGGGTCCAACAAGGGGCCAGGGTCAAGGGGAAATCCAACTCTTGACCCCATCCGGGTTTCAGCAGGGATATACACCAGATAGAACATAACTAACCTATTCCGCCAAGATCATGACACACCGCCGGGGACAGACGGTGAACACTTACAAGGTTTCCAAGGCCAGCCAAGAACTACCCAGTTTGACCCAACCTCACGTAGAGGCAGCCGATTGACATACACGGGCCAATGTATGCCACCCGTCTTAGAGGAGGTCCGAGCCAAAAGTGATGTGTTGAGAACAGTAGGCTCTCTCAATCACCAGGATCTCATTCCCCCCCACTTACAGGACGCACCGCACGGCAAACACGGTGGGTCTGAAGAAGACCGCAGAGAAAAGAAGAAGTGTTCCAAAGAAGGCTTGTAAGTAAAGATTAAAGTACAGAGTAAAGAGCCAGGTAGGCAGAAACTAGACGAAACAGAGGCTGCAGTTTCTGTGGGGAGACTTTATGGGGGTAAAAGAGATAGTAAAAGACACAGTAGGCAGAAAAACAGGAAAGATAAGAAAAAGGGGTGGGCTCAGGTTAGTCGAGAAACACCCCCGCCACGAGAAGGCTGGCCCATGGGGGCACCGATGGGAAGAGGAAGGAACGACGTCTGTAGGAGTGGAAAGTGGCCAGATGATGTCACAAGGCACCAGGAACACCACAGGCCCTGGTCGGCATCGGGTCCAAATTACCGGGCTGAAACGACGGACTGGAGCTGAGCTAAGTGGCCAGCTGAAGATCACAAACACTGGGCGCTTGTTCAGGGCCTAGCAACGAAGGATCAAGACAGCACGTCGCAAGAAGGGCTGTGCCGAGACTCCACGAGAATCCGTGATGGTTTGTATTAAGAGAAAACGAATAATCATCAATAACTTCCTTTTCCGTTTAGAAAACCAAAAAATATAGATGAATCCAGGTGCAAGACGTAATCCACACACTGTCATTAAAAAGTCAGCGCTCGCTCACAGCAAGTTAACTTGAAAAAGCGACATAATTGCGGAGCTGTTCACTTGCGTCCGCACACTACGACGTCCGGAGAGAGAGAGAGAGAGAGAGAGAGAGAGAGAGAGAGAGAGAGAGACAGAGACAGAGACAGAGACAGAGACAGAGAGACAGAGAGAGACAGAGAGAGAGACACACACACAGAGAGGAGAGAGAGAGAGAGAGAGAGAGAGAGAGAGAGAGAGACAGAGACAGAGACAGAGACAGAGAGACAGAGAGAGACAGAGAGAGAGACACACACACAGAGGAGAGAGAGAGAGAGAGAGAGAGAGAGAGAGAGAGAGAGAGAGAGAGAGAGAGAGAGAGAGAGAGAGAGATTAACGGCAAAGGACTGACTGACTACGGAGACGGCCCCAGAGAGAGAGAGAAGAGAGAGAGAGAGAGAGAGAGAGAGAGAGAGAGAGAGAGAGAGAGAGAGAGAGAGAGAGAGAGAGAGAACGCTCACCTTTTTTAATGATAAAAAGAGACAGATGCAATTAATTATTACGAACATGGCGAAGTGAAGAGAGAGAGAGAGAGAGAGAGAGAGAGAGAGAGAGAGA
Organism: Conus canariensis; assembly: GCA_033310375.1. NCBI lineage: Eukaryota > Metazoa > Mollusca > Gastropoda > Neogastropoda > Conidae > Conus > Conus canariensis. Next base: position 11,443 of record JAMYXO010007167.1, read on the forward strand.
GAGAGAGAGAGATGACAAGGATGTTTTGCCAAGGGAAGTAATTGTTGACAAAGACCTAGTATGCTTTCTTCTTGTATTTCTTAAGAGAACACAAAACCCACAAAATTCCACCGTTTATATTAGTAAAGGAAAATGGGTCTTTTATGAACAAATAGAAGTTTGATGTATTGGGGGCGTAGATGGAATTTGACACTGTGCATGATCAGTATAAAGCTGGTGGTGGTGGTTGAAATGATGGCACTGTTGCTCATTCCACACGGTATGAACATTGGTGTTTGGTTTCAGTCACTAGGAATACACTGGGAAACGTCATGAGATTGTCTGGGGCTACGTTGTAGACAGGCAGCTGAGCAGGAACATTGAGGTGACCTGTCTGGAACTGCTTGCGGTTTGTCCTGGAACCTGCACTGTCGTCCAATTGGAAGATGTCATCAGCCTGTCTTCGCCTGCACTGCCTACCACTCCACACCATCACAACGACATGGGTGCACACTTTACCACCTGCCTACAACTCCAATAGCTGCTTAAGGTTATTTGTGTTTGTGCGTAATGACGCTGACATACATCAACAAACAGACAGACACAGGGAGAATGCATAAGGCCCATTGCTGAGAGAATGGCACTGGTAAATAATAATGATCATAATTAGTTTCAAAGTGAGATGACTGCAGGTGGAAATTTAAAACGAACTTACCAGAAAAAAAGTCTTCCGCCAGATGAAAGGGAGCGAAACAAAGAAGACAAACCATGACGCGTTTCGACCTCTGATTTTCTTTCAGGCCAGACAAACAACATTGCAGACAATGAACACGAAGAAGGAACAGTCACTTCTCTTCTTCAATTGAGCGCCAAATGATCATGATGCAGAACTGAACGATAATGATTTGTCCAATACGTACGATTTATGTGTAGCGCTTTTTACTGTTAATTGTTCAAAGCCAGTCATATGAAATGTTCGTGCAGAAAAACAAATGTCATTAAGAAAGGAATTACCTTCGCACAGATATACAAAAGCAGATTTATAGTCTACATACTCCTCAGT
>JAMYXO010007168.1:0-5000 GCA_033310375.1 Conus canariensis
GGGTTTTGGTGTACAAGTGCTCTGACATATGCCTTCACCTGTTCTTGTTTGTGTGGAATGTCTCACCTACGTAGATTCTGCCGCACAGTTCACAGTGGCTGGCATACACAGTGTTGTGGCTCTGACGAAAGACTCTACGTCTGTTTTTGGCAGAGCCTTCGGGGCGATGTACGATGGCGTCTGACTTGTTAAGACAGATTCAGCAGTCGGGTTTTGAGCAGGAAAAAGCACCGGGTGACTCATGTGTGATGATGTTGTTCATTTTGCAGTGCACAAGTGGGTCTTTGAGGCAGCTGTGTGATCTTTACTATGGTCCAGTTGGACTTAAGATCCGGGAGATGGGAAGAGTGTGTAGGTGGAACAGGAGACAGATGATGGGTCTGACTGCTTCTTTCAGAGGCTGGACTTCCAAGGATACAGCTGGGGTTGTGGCTTGAAGCCTTCTTAAATGTAGGCAGCCAACGTCAAGATACCGATGAATCTACTGCCCTAACTTGAGGGACCCCAAAAGTGCTGTCATATGTGTAGCTGCTGGCAGGTTCAATGCTGTTCAGCTCCAGCACTGGACTTGGAACTTTAGTACAGCCACAGGCACAGCTTAGTCCAGTGCCCAGCCGCACAAGTTGTCGCACACTGCACTACATAGGGTAAAAGAATTCAGACTGCCCTAACCCTTATCTTCTATGCAGAAGTTTACTACAGGGTGACCATCCTGGACTGGAAAGCTGCCAATCCACAGGGAGCAGTCAGTGTTAAGTCGTCATGAGGCAACCCACCAGAGAAAGCTCTGCACTGCTGCCGAGTCAGTTCGGTGGAGTCCCAGTGGTGCCTGTTCTGATCCAACACAGAATACCATCTCCCTGCTGACGACAATGATTGCTTAGTCATGGAGCCAGCGTCAGCAAACTCTCCCTCTAGGGGGCCCACCACGTCCGTAAGGCAGCAGTCCCCATGAATTTACGAATCAAACAGAATCAAACCAAGATCCATAGAAATGGAGAGGCAATCGAAAGTGAGGTCACAATGAGAGCAGGGCATGAAAGGCCACAGAATTTGAGACTTTTTTCATGCTGATCGATGAGCACGAAGATCATGAAATAATGCAACAGATTTTCATTCTGATCTGAGACCACACGACAGGGCTGTACTCTACGCTTAGTCTCATGATATATCCCAGCATCAACTGGACCCGAGAGATACAGACACCTGCAGCGTTGGTCAGGAAAGTTAAAGCAACACTCAGAGACACATCCATGAAGTGGATGGAACTCAACACTGTGATCCCAGCTTCCAAATTGAGCTCATACCACACTTAACTCTGGACAGCAAACCGGTTGGGGCAGAAGAATTCTACAAATAATGGTTTTGATGGGAATCGAACCCACGACTTCCTAGCAGGAAGTCAGCGACAAAAATCACTTTGCTACAGTGACTGTTTTTGGCTTTGTGTTATATAGAAAATGGAAATTACGAAATGTCAAGGTTTATAGCCCCAGCATGATTTAAAAAATGTTACCTCACTGACAATTACTATAGTAATTCTGGGTGGTTATCAACTTGTAACAGACTTCAGCAAAAGTCACTGATCCTTTTCTCTGGTGTCTCCCCCATCCCTTCTCCATTCGCCTCCACACATATATTTCCCTCCCACGTGTGTCTCAGCTTTGGTAAACCCCCTCAGCAAACTGTCCAGCCAACCAAACATTCCAATGACTGGATATCAAACGTGGGCAAAATCACGAATCAATACGTGCGACAAGCTGTGTTACTGCCCTGGGGGCCCCGCCCACTACCAATGTGTGTGTTGTTCTTCAGTTTAACGTCCTTCCACTAAAAGTGATTCAGACGTGTGTGTGTGTGTGTGTGTGTGTGTGTGTGTGTGTGTGTGTGTGTGTGTGTGTGTGTGTGTGTGAGAGAGAGAGAGAGAGGCAAAGAGAGAGAGAGAGAGATGGGGGGGGGTGACAAGAAGTGAGGGGGCAGAGAGAATGACGCATAATCGAAAATATGTCAGTTATATCACACACACAAAACACACACACACACACACACACACACACACACACACCACACACACACACACACACACACACACACCCCACACACGCACACACACACCCCAACACAACACAAGATGCAAAGGGATATAAACGTACTCCCAGTTTATCTTGAACACGCGTGAGATATTCCATAAAGAGGAAAAAACCGTTTTGGGCCGTTATAGCCGTTAGTAACGGCTATAACGGTAAACATCGGCCATCATCTGTGACCCATAATGAACATACCTACAAATTTTCAGAAAGATCGGCCAAGTACTTTCTGAAATTTTCCATAAAGAAGAAAACTGTTATGGGCCGTTATAGCCGTTGATAACGGCTATAACGGTTAAAAAAAACTTGGGCATGATCCGTGACCCAAAATGAACATACCTTCATTTTTTCAGAAAGATCGGCCAATTACTTTCTGAGATATTCCATAAAAAAGAAAAAAACCCTTATGGGCCGTTATAGCCGTTAATAACGGCTATAACGGTAACATAAAAAAAAAAGGCATGTTCCGTGGACCCATAATGAACATGCCTACAAATTTTCAGAAAGATCGGCCAAGTACTTGCTGAGAAATTCCATAAAAAGAAAAACCGTTATGGGCCGTTATAGCCGTTTTGTAACGGCTATAACTGTAACATAAAACATCGGCATCATCCGTGACCCATAATGAACATACCTACAAAATTTCAGAAAGATCGGCCAAGTACCTTCTGAGATATTCTATAAAGAAGAAAAACCATTTTTGGGCCGTTATAGCCGTTAGTAACGGATATAACGGTAAAATAACACATCAGGCATCATCCGTTACCCATAATGAACATGCCTACAGATTTTCAGAAAGATCGGCCAAGTTTTTTTTTTTTCTGAGATATTCCATAAAGGAGGAAAACCGTTATTGGCCGTTAGGCCGTTAGTAACGGCTATAACGGTAAAATAACACATCGGGCATCATCCATGTCCCACAATAAACATACCTACACATTTTCAGAAAGATCGGCCAAGTACTTTCTGAGATTTCCATAAAGAAGAAAACTATTATGGGTCGTTATAGCCGTTAATAACGGTAAAGTAAAACATTGGGCATGATCCGTGACGCATAATGAACATATCTACAAATTTTGAGAAAGATCGGCCACGTACTTCCTGAGATATTCCATAAAAAAAGAAAAACCGTTATGGGATGTTATGGCCGTTAGTAACGGATAATAACGGTAAAATAAAACATCGGGCATCATCCGTGACCCATAATGAACATACCTTCACATTTTCAGAGAGATCGGCCAAGTACTTTCTGAGATATTCCATAAAGAAGGAAAACCGTTATGGGCCGTTATGGCCGTTTAGTAACGGATATAACGGTAAAATAAAAATCGGGCATCATCCGTGACCCTAAAATGAACATACCTACAAAATTTCAGAAAGATCGGCCAAGTACTTTCTGAGATATTCCATAAAAAAGAAAAACCATTATGGGCCGTTATGGCCGTTAGAAAACGGATATAACGGTAAAATAAAACATCGGGCATCATCCGTGACCCATAATGAACATACCTTCACATTTTCAGAGAGATCGGCCAAGTACTTTCTGAGATATTCCATAAAGAAGGAAAATCGTTATTGGCCGTTATGGCCAATAAGGATTCGGAGGAAGTCTGGCCCCAAGAGGTGTGGCATGCAGGCCCCCCCGGTGTGTGGATACGCCCTGGTGCCCACGAACCAGACTCCCTGCATGGGTGAAAAAGCTTCACTGCCTTGTGGATGTCTTGGGAGAGACAAAGACTAAGGGAGTAAACCCTGAAAGAAAATCTGGAGTGGAGACCCTAAGGCGGTTGGTCTATGGACCGTGACACCTTCCAGCAACTCCTGCAGCTGCGCTGGCACCGTGCCTACTGCCTTGTCCTTTCTGTTGGATCCTGCCAGCAAAAGCTGAGAGGGGGATTCTGGCGATTGGGCACCCCAGGATCTCCACACGCTTCGCCCAGGCCTGCGCCCTGGAGAGGTCACTCCAGTGCCGCTATCCCAGCGACAGAAACAACACGGGAGACAGCAGTTATGAGTTTATAAACCCAGAGCGTATTGACGTAAGCTCGGGCTCTGTGGGTCATCTCCGATGGTGGGAGAGACCATTGGTTCCACTGGTCAGCCACCGCCAGCCTAAGCTGGGCAGCCCCCAGCCAGTAAGGCGCTGACCCACCACAGTCTGCTTGCTTCAACAGGTGCTTGGAGCTCAGAAGAGGGCTGAAGGCAGACTGTAAACCTGCACCAGGCAATAAAAGAAAACAGAAATTCAAACTACCAGCCTTGCGGCTGGCACCTGAAACATTAGAACGATGTGTCCTGGCCTTTTTGACGACCTCCAGCAGTTGACAAAGCCAGGAAAAGGCCATCATCGACCGCGAGCTGAGGAGTTCCAAAATCGACATTGCCGCGCTGCAAGAGACAAGACTCCCTCCAGGGGCAGCCTCTGGAGAAGGACTATACTGTTCTTTTGGCAAGGACTGGGGCCAGAGGAGCACCGACTGTATGGCATCGGATTCGTAGTGCAAAACTCTCTCCTATCTTCAGTTGAACCTCCTTCCAAAGGGCCAGCGCAAATCCTCTCTCTCCGGCTCCCGACCTCTTTGGGACCAACAAACATCCTTAGCATCTACGCACCCACACTCTGCTCCACAGCTGAGGCTAAGGATGAGTTATATGAAGACCTGGAAGCCAAGATTAGAGAGGTACTGCAAAGGAAAAATCTGCTCTTGCTCGGGTACTTCAACGCCCGGGTTGGTGCGTACCACAGCCCCTGGCCCCACTTCAGCATTGGCAAGCTCAACGAGAATGGACAGTGGCTACTGCTTTACCCTTCCACTACCTCTGTAATACGAACACCTTCTTCCCCACCAAGCCACACCACAGAGTATCCTGGAGACACCCCAGATCCTGTCACTGCATCAGCTGGACTTAATG
>JAMYXO010007168.1:10000-12483 GCA_033310375.1 Conus canariensis
TCTCTCCTCTCCCCCTCTCTCCTCTCCTCCTCTCCTTTTCTCTCTCTCTCTCTGTGTCCGTTTCTTCTCTTCTTCTGTCTCTCCGTCTATTCCCACTAACTAACAAATGCAAAGTGTGGTTTATCTCTCTTTTGAAATTCGAAAATTAAATCTGGTGGAACATCCTTTAGCCTTCATGGAGTCTACCGTAAAGTGCCACAGTGAATGCCATGTTGCTCCCGCATTTCAGAAGTACGTGTTTCATAGTTTGTGACCCGTTGCACAAAAGGCCCGAGGAGGCTGCTCGCCGAAAAAGATACGATCGGTGATAAGGAAGTGACACCGTGTAACGGCACAGAAAATGTTTCCCTTTTCAAAGGCCACTGAGGGGAAATTTTTTTTTCAGATTTGAACGGGCAGACAAGGGTTAAATACCTTTGAGCTTTCCATCCTTTTTGCTGCCAGAAGAGAGAGAGAGAAGAGAGAAATGGAAGAGAGAGAGAGACGAGACAAGACAGAACAAGACAGAGAGACAACAGACAGACAACAGATATGGGCCGGAAAAGAGCGCTTGGGACCTCCGATTCTGGGGTTTTCAGGTTCGAATCATCGCCAGCCGTTTTGGTGCAGGGAGATATCCCTTGGAATTAATTTGGTTCTGACTCAATTTCCATTCCTTCGAAGAGACTATACACTGAGGTTCCGTGAGCTTGAACGCACGCATAACGTCTCGCACAACATGAAACCACATCGCCCAAATTTCGGAAAAAAGGCCATTCGGGCGTTACACATTCGTGAAAAAATGGGAAGAATAAAGGAAGAAAAGTGAATGATGTACTGATTGAATTACTCGGTAAACGACTGAATGTCGCTCCAGCAGGCCGTCTTTAGTCGGCTCCACTACGGTAGCAGCCCGTTGAGTACACGAGAGCGTGGATCTGTTTCAGTTTCAGTTTCATCACGAAGGGGTCACTGCCTGCGGACTAGTCCATGTACGCTACAACCACATCCGCTAAGTTTCGAGACCACATTGCCCATGATTCAAAGCCGATGGATAAATGAATTAATGACAAAGATGAGATAATTTAGATGAGCATAGATCATTAAGAGCTTAGGGGTTGGTCTTTGACCAAGGACAGACGCTGTACAAGTACTCTTAATAATAATAATAATACATACATACAATAATAATAATAAATAATAATAATATAATAGATGTAATAATAATAAACAATATAATAATAGTAATGATAATAATCATAGTAGTAATAATTTTCTAAAACAGGGAAGTTTAAAACCAACGTGTAATAAATTCCAGATGTCTTTCCATGTTGATCAACAGATCATCAACTAAATCTGTACTTTTAAATCAACATTGTATATATTGAACCGAGCATTGACTCAGTCAGTATGGGTCAACCAGTTTTGCTATCAGCAGTCTGAATCGTTGGCAACATGTTTGTACAAACAAATTCTTCCCCAAATCACTAATACATCCGCGCAAACCCGCTCCTACTCAAACAGACACATCAAGACACTGCATTGTATACAACTGATTTTGACTATTACACTTTACATGGCAATTCTCTTTGTTCATTGCCAAGAAACTTCAAGACGATTGTTGAAACATCAAATTGGAGGTCTTATATAAAAAAAAAAAATAAGAGAGAGAGAGACAGACAGACAGACAGATAGACAGACGGACAGACAGACAGACACAGACAGAGACAGAGACTGCTCATTGAGAATGTCATTTCGAAAGAAAAATGTAATGATTTCATACAAGCACACGCGTGCGAACTCTGCATGGTGTATGTGAGTGAGTGAGTGACAGGTTTGTTGGGGTGTGTGTGTGTGTGTTGTGTGGTGTGTGTGTGTGGTGTGTGTGTGTGTGTGGTGTGTGAGGGCCCGTGCGCGCGCTTATGTGCGTGCGTGTAAGAGTGCATCGGACAGAAGGGAAAAGGAGAGTGTGTACATGCACGAGCGCGCGCGCTCATGGTGTTGTGTAGTGTGTGGGGTGTGTGGTGTGTGTGTGTGGTGTGTGGTGTGTGTGTGCCGTGTGTGCTCGCACGCGCTCGCATGCGTGTGTGTTGAGTGCACACCCACACGCACACACCCACACCCACACGCACACGCGCGCGCAGCGCGCGCGCGGCCCCACACAACACACACACACACAACCACACACACACACACACACACACACACACACACCTCCATGCTTGAGTGCATGCACCAGCACACATACAGTGTCACAAAGACACGCAGGGGCTAATTCTCGCTGGGCAAAGGACGACCAACGTAGCTGGTCGCAGACTGGGGAGTGTGTGATGAATCAGCTGGAACGTTTCACAAGCTGGGAGAATTTTTTTTCGTCGTTAAATATATAAATATAATATATATATATATATATAATGCTGAACAATTAAGTAGTAGGGGAAAACAAGTGCAGGCTAACAATTTTTCAGTCATTTTATAGTAATGACTTGGCAAAGGGTTGAACT
>JAMYXO010007169.1:0-12481 GCA_033310375.1 Conus canariensis
GGGAGGGGTGTGGGTTTGGGAGCAGTATTAAGAGATTAAGTCCCTTTTGGGAAATAGTGATGACGATACTAACACTAACAACAATGTAAGGGTAAAGAAAAATAGTAATAGTAATAAAAACCAAAAAAGTAATGGAAAAAAAATGAAATGAATGATATAATGATAATGATGTGTTTAACTGGTGAATAAATGAAAGGAAAAGAGGTGATGCGGGCTTTTAAAAAAAAGTAACATAACAAAATACATTTATAAAACTTGTATTTTACAGGGGGTTACTTTTTCACTTAACAAAAACTGAAAATGTAAAACCATAAGGGAATTAAACAAAACAAAAGACACGAGACACTAAAACTGGCTTAATTCACTCCAATCATTGATCATTCGATTTCAGCCCGCACCCTAACCCGGCGCAGTTTGTACTTTTAAAATAACTCAAAATTCTTCTTTTGTAATAATCACATTTCCAAACTAACTTTCCGAAATTTTGTATTTTATGAAACAGAAAAATTACGAATGTTAGGGTGTAACAAATTAGATACAAGCATTTACTAATATTCCGAAAAACCTGGCGCAAGTTTTCACTAATACTGATCTTTTGAAGAATTCAAGACAAAATAGATTTATCATCACATCACATCACACATCACATCATCATCATCACAACACATTTGTGTATATTATTTTTACAAACATTTTTATGTTAAATGTTTTTGTTTTTTTTTTTTACTATTATTATCATTATGTTTTGTTATTGTTGTTGTTTAACACGATCTATCATGACATAATCATCATCAAAATCATCATCGCCACATTATTTATTATTATCATCATTGTTGTTATATTATTAGTATTATCATTGTTATTTTTTATTTTTAATTATAATTACCCATTATCAGCTATTTGCTCTCTCTCCCCAGCCCCCCCTCATGACCCCCTTTTCCCATCACCCTTCTCACATGCACAGCCAACTCAACAGCTCACAAAAGGGTCTAACATCAGGGGCCCCACAGGGACCATAAAACATTGGGTCATATGAAATCTGCCAGAGGAACACTGCACACTGCCAGAGGAGACACGCACAGCGCCGACTCACTTGGATAGTGTTCAACATTTGAACGATTTTTTTTTTTTTCCCTTTGATCGGGAATCAGATCACGCAAAAGTTTAAGGATTATTGGTTTTTTAATAAAGGGGATTTGATTTGTACAGGGTTTGATTTTACTGGCGGTCAGCCCGAATATAGGGTTTTTGGGTGGATAATGAAAAACTCCATGCTTTGCAGATAGAAACTATCTTGAACGACCTGGCGCTCACTTAATCCATCACATCTTCCGTTATAGGGCATTTGTCTTGAATGGCTTGCGGGTGAGGAACACCCTGTGTGGGTACACATCACCCGTTATATGGCTTGTGGTCTTTGAAGGGGCTTGCTGGTGTGGAGCCCCCGTCGGGTACACATCATTCGCGAAAGGACATAGAAAATTACGCTTTAAAAAACCTAAGAATCAGATATCCAAACCATCTCCCCTCTCTCCTCTCTCCCTCTCCTCCCCTCTCTTCTCCTCTCTCCCCTGGATTTCCCCACTATCAACACTGACCTTGGCCTCTGCTGGTAAACTACTAAAACCTTGAGAGCTATGGCCAAAGGGTCGTTAAACCCCTACTGCTTAAAACGGTCCCACTGATATTTTGATCTCATTTGTTAGCAAAACCCCTTCCATTGAAATTCTACACCCCTCGGGCCCCCTTGCTGTCTGCACACCCAAGATCAAAACGCTATTTGCCCCATGCGGTCCTTTTGCCCAAACGGAATGAACACTTTTTAAATGTAGCGGTTCCATCATTGAATCAAACATAGCACACATACGGGTCCAAGCTTCCGACACCCTCAACATTGTTTGGGACTGGCTACGTGTAAGACCACGGGAGACGGGCCCTTTTTTTTATGGTTCCAGTCAGGCTGTCCCTAACCCCGAAGGGGATATGCAAACGGAGAGTTCAATCCCCAAAAAGCTGAGGGAAGGGGAAGGCAGAGAGGGGGGGGTATTGGGGGGGAGGGCCTTCAAACACTACAGGGACCCCCAACAACAGTTCTCATAAGCAATGAAAACCATTTTTATATTTGGGACCACCCGAATTTTAATGCATAACTTCTGATTGTGCGGGATTCTTTCTCTGCAAGTCACCGATTCAGTAGGGAAAGCTGGAACCTTTGTTTTAAGTTCCGAACTCTTTTCGTAGTGCATGATGCCGTCAAAAAGGAAAAACCGCGTAAAAACTCTGAAAACCCGTCAGCATTTTGGAAACCCAAGGTACCTAATTGTACTGAAGCTACTGAGAGAGGGGGCAGGGACTGATAACCCTCCCCCCTGAATCCCGCTCGCTAATCACATGCGATGGGGAACTCGATACCACCAATGCACTGTCCACGGGTGTCCTGCCAGTGCCCACAGCGACGACATGCTTTTTCCCCCTGGATACAACCCCCATCACCAAACCCCCACCCCCACCACCACCACCACCAAACCCCTAAACTATACACTAATAGTGATAATGAAAAAACAATAATAATAATGAAATTAAAAGTGATAATAAAACAAAATAATGATTGAGATAATTTTAATAATAAGGCAACACAGCAACCAACAACGACACACCACCCTCCCCCAAAGCCACCACCATTACAAAAACAACAAAGCACACAGCACAGCAAAAACAACAATGAAATAACACTATACTACTACTCGGGTAAGTAGACTCCAAGAATGGTGCTAAAAGATTTTTCCTTCGTTTTTTTTCTTCTAAATCAGAATGATGGTCTCTATTAAAACTGCAATGTATATCTGTAAGAAAACTGGTGTTTTCACGATCATTTAAAATCGTGTATTGTCAGAAAGCAAAACCCACCCATTGATCTGGCAGACTTTGACAGACCTTAAAACAGCACAGCTTACAGTAGGATTTAAATTGACACTTGCGTCAGATTTGTTTTCAGTTCTTTGGAAAACAATAGCCACGAGACATCGGCATGTAACAATCAAAACATTAAATTTTTTTAGTGCGTGGGAAACAAACCATGTCAATATAAACTGGAAAACATTTTTTTCCCTTTTCTCGTCCCGAAGGGGTCATTCAACCCCAATTCAAGCTGTTCGTATTATACCCCAAGTTTTCATCTCAAGATCAAAACTGGGTTAATCTGGGTTTTTTTCGTATTTGCACAGCGTAACTGGACGAAGAAATTAAAAATATTCCACAACCTTTTTGTCGCTGTACAATATTTCTTTTTCAGCTTCGCCAACTTTCACTGACATATTATTTTGGGGGGGGTTTCAGAATATACTACGAAAGAGCTGTTGACACATACTGCGAAACCCCGATTTTCTAGGGGTCTATTCAGAAAATGATTATTGTTTGACGTCATTATTTAGATGTCAGGCTGATTTAAACGAAAAAACGTTCAATTATGAAGACCTTTTATTACTTTCCGCATTTCGTGGCAACGTACCAATACATATTAAAAAAAATCTAAAAGCATAACAATTTTTTTTGTCCTGAAATTCTGTTGTTTTATCTTGTGGTGGAACTAGCACGTTCTTTTAAAACATTGCTTCATTTTCCCCCCTCATCACCTCGTTTTAAAAATACAATTTTAATCTTTTTTTAACTTTGAAAAAGTTAAAATTGGACATTTGATTAAAAGCTTTATAGAATGATTTAGCCACACAATAAACTAATAAATGAAGGTTTGCAAACAACAAACAGCATAGTTTAAGGACCCTGCATATACAAAAACCACAAACGACCGGGAACTTTTTTACTTTAAGATTTGAGGGAAAAAACCCCTTTTGAACACAGCAACCACCTGTTGGCTTCAATTTTATGTGGCTAAAGTGGAAAGTGCGACCCAAAAGAACAGGCTGTTTAGTTTTAAATTTTCATTTCTGTGTCAAATGATCTTTATAATAATACTTTTCCCCCCCTCTTTTCCCGGCCTCCCCGTTTTTCGTTTGTCCCTCCCCCCTCCCCTTCCGCTTCCCCCCTCCCCCGTCCCCCTCCCCCCCTCCCTGTCAGCCCCCCTATCCACTGCCCCCCCCCCCCCCTCCCTTTTATATAAAAACGCCCTTTCCCTTAAAAACGCCAAACATTGTTTTCACTTCGCCACATCAAAATGAGCCCAAATTGCTACTTTCCAGTAAAAAGTTTTTTCCCATTTTTGGTGTATCCAAAATGGAAAAGGATCCCCCCGCTGAATTTTTTTGCAAGCAAACGGGTGCTGACTTGTGTGACTAACAAAAAAAAGGGAAAGCGCATCTGAGATACATAGACAACAACCGGCTCTCCTCTCTCTCTCTTTTCCTCTCTCCCCCCTCCCCCTCTCCCCTCTCTCTCCCCTAAATAAACAATTTTTTGGGGCCACCCCAAAATTCTAAAATTCTGTCCCTTTTTCCCTTTGCTCTGGTACTACTTACAAACAGCTTTTTTGGGGTTTGATTTTTCTTTCTCTAACAATGGTAAACCATGCCGAAAAACAATTTTGAGTCCAAAGACAAGTTTTTTTAACAAATTTATTATCATTAGGGAAGCCAAATAAAACAATTTTAGGGGTGTTTTTAAAAGGTAAAACCCTAACATCAGAAATTCTTAGGGACTCAGTACCCTGAAAAAGGGACGTCGAAGAAGAAAACCCCAGCCTCGGGCCATTCGGGAGTCTTCGAAAAATAATCTGAACCCATCAGTTTTGGGTGAAGCCCTTTTGAAGTAAACTGAGGGCGAATTTTGTGGGAAATCAAGAGCCCCATTTACCTGGATCCCAGCAATCACGAAAAACACTGTCCAGAACAAAAGTATTTTAGTATTTTTTTCTTGTGCGTTAACCCCTTTGGGAAGGGCCGTAAGGAGGGGGAAAAAAGGGGGGAACCGGGAAAAGGGGGCGGGGGAAGGGCAAGAGTATTAAATCGTGCATGCTGAAAGCACACCAAGAAGTAGGCAAAAGGGTGGGCCCGCCCCACGCCAACCCCATTTCCTCAGCGGGCCAAAGTGGCCCCCCCGGGCCCTGCCTCTAGCTAAACCGCATCAACTCCAAACATTTCAAGAAAGGGCGTGTGCCAAGACCACAGGGGCCCTCGACGGGTTCGTGCTGGGTTATTCCACCTTAAGTGACTTTGGCAAAAAAAGTTTTTTTCCTTTAATTTTTTTTTCCCCCCATTTTCTTTCTTTTTTTTTTTTAAAAACCACTGCTTTTTTTCCTGAGGGACAAAACTCATACGGGCCACCCCTGGGTTTTCCCGCTAATGAAATTTTAGATGAAAAAAATGTAAAAAGCTACTATTACTCATAAAAGCTGTTAAATTCAAAATTTCCCGAAGTCCCCAGTCAAAAAAATTAAAATAGATGACAAACAGAAATTTTACGGTCCCCTCCGGCTGTCAAATGTAAGGACAAACTTTTTAAAATTTGTGCCAGACAACTACACAACACATTTGGCTGAAAGCAGGAGAAGCTATTAAATGGGGCATTATCAAGGGGGAAGAAAAGGGTTTAATTTTTTTACAAATTCCCGACAAAGTGTTTTCGTTTTCCTTCAGACGATTTTCCCGACTGTAACTGAATGTTTTTTGAAATGCACCAAAAAGTTTTTGCCCTGTAGCATGGGGAAACGGTTTAACACAAAAAAAAAGAAAACCCTGACAATTTAAAAACTCTTCTTTAAAAATGGCGGGGTTCCTAACATCAAGCGATCACACATTGTTTAAAGATTTTTTTAAAAACATAAAATCTGGTTAAAAAACTGAACCCCCAGGGAATGAAAACTCATAAACCCTGAGGAAAATCTTCAGGATCTTTCCCAAAAAAGTGAAAGTTTGGCAAAAATTGGGGTTTTCCCCTGGGCCTAATTTCATAAATTCTAAAGCGTTTTCCCCCTTTTTGATTCTTTCTCATTAAATCAAATGTAAAAACATTTTGAACATCGTGGGCTTGAATGAAATAAAAGAAAATCAGTAAAATTGGGTTAAATTTTCCCTTTTGGGTTTCTAATAAAGTTTTGTGTGTGTGTGTTTTGGGGTGTTGTGTGTGTGTTGGGGTGTGTGTTTTGGGGTGTGGTGTGGGGTGCGTGTGTGCGCGCGTTCGCGCGTGCTTGCGTGGGGGTGTGGTGTTTTTTTGTGGTGTGGTGTGGTGTGTGTGTGTGTGGTAAATCACTTCCCGGCTTTTTCCCCTATAGTCCCAGTTTTTAAAAAGAAAAGAATTTTCTCTGATACCCCCTTATCATTTTCTATCAAAGTAAAAACCAAAGCCCATGATTGTTTACAAAACTAACCGTCTATTGAACTCAGAAAACTATTTTTTTGGCACTAATCTTCTTTTTCTTTGACCCTTAATATCAACTTATTTCTTTAAAAAAATCATTAGCTTTTAACATTACGATCAATTTAACCCTGAAAAAATCTGGCAGCAAAAATAAAGGCCCGTTTTTAAACACCATCACTTTTTAAAACTTTTCCCCAACAGCTGGAGGGCAGGGGGCATGTGGAAAAAGCCAGTGTTGGGTTTCCCCCAAACCGACTGTACAAACCCCAACAAATCCTCAGGTGACAAAAAGGGGCTAAAATAATTAAAAAAAAAAATAAAAGACCCAAAGAGTTTACAAGAAGGATCTCATGGGCAAGACCCAAATTTCAGAAACCCAAACCAAACCCCTAACCAACGCAAATGGTCAGACTTTGAAGGGGAGCCAGCCCCCCTTAAGAATAAAATTTTTTTTTCCCCTTTCCCAAATTTTTTTTTCACAGGGTTCTATGGGCTTAACATTCCTCCTTGCCTTAAACCTTCAACCCCCCCCCCATACGCCACTTTTCCTCCCCCCCCCTTTCCCCCCCCCAAACCCTGTTTTGTGAGACAAAAAAATCAAAAAAAAATAAAAAAAATTTTGGGCCCCATACACAGTCACACATTCTCTCACTCCAACTACC
Source organism: Conus canariensis (assembly GCA_033310375.1). Lineage (NCBI taxonomy): Eukaryota > Metazoa > Mollusca > Gastropoda > Neogastropoda > Conidae > Conus > Conus canariensis. Next base: position 6,972 of record JAMYXO010007169.1, read on the forward strand.
GCCCCCTACCCAACCCCCGACCCTCGTTTTGGGGCGAGGGAAAAACGGGCCCAAATTTTCCCCAAGGAATGACGGCGGCGGGAAACCCAAACAAATTAACCCCCATCGATTGGAAGCCGCCACAGTCTTGTTGCTCGATTTTCTGGGACCTCTTTCCCCCAAAGCCATTGACGCTGTGCTCTTTCCCATCTCCTTCCCATCTCTCTTTTTACCAGTCCTTTTGGGTGGGGAAACGACGGTGAAAAGTACACGGGGAAACCCACAGCTGGGAAACCCGATTGACTGGTTTTTTTGTACTCTCTTGTATTAAAAAAACTGAGGAACATTTTTTTTTTTTTTTGGTCACACCCAAATTTTAAAAAGTGTTCTTTTTTCTGTAAGAGTGTTACTTTTAGAGAAAGGGAGTCATTTTACTCTCCAAACCCACTTTGAGCGTTCAAAGGCCTAGAACGAAAATTTTTTTTAAAAAAAAAAAAAAAAATAAAACCCTTTAAAAATTGGCTCCCCCCTTTTTCCCAAAATTAAACAAAACACCCACACCAAAACACAAAACAACACAAAAACAAAAAAAAAAAAAAAAAAATTAAAAAAATTTTTTTTTAAAATTGGGGGGGAAATGCAAAATTTTCATTTTTAACTTTTTAAATTTTTGGCCCAAAAAAAAAAAAAAGAGTGGAAAAAAAAGGGGGGGGGAAAAAAAATTGAAACCCCCCCAACTAAAAAGGGGGGGAAAAAAAACCCCCCTTTCCCAACCCTTTTTTATTGCCTGACCCTTATTTGATCCCAAAAGGTATTTTGGCTGTGCCCTTTTAAAAAAGGGAAAAACCCGTCCTTTAATTTTTTGGGGTTTTTCCCCAATTAAAAAAAAATGAACACCCCCCCGAACCCACGGGCAAAAAAACAAACAAAAGGGGGGAAAAATTTTTTAAAACTAAAAAAAACCAAAAAAAAAAATTTTGAGCCATCAGATTTATTAAAACAAAACAAAAATTTAACACAGGGGCATCGGCCCAACCCCAAAGAAGGCAAGAAAGACAGAAAAAAGGAAAAGAGAAATTCCCCCATTAAACAAAATAAACAAAATTAAGTTGGGGAAAACAAACAAAAAATTTTGGGGCCGGAAAAGGAAAATTTTTAAAATTTTTTGGCAAAACAAAAAAAAATTTAAAGGTGGGGGGTTTAAAATATGGGGCCCCCATAACCAAAAATCCAAACCCCTTTAAGCAATTTTTTTCCGCCCACCCCCCCACCACCCAAACACCTGGGGGGGGCGGGTCGGGGAAAAACAACAAAAACAAAAAAAAAAAAACTAAACAAAATTAATGATCTTTTAAAATTGTGGGGGGGGGGAAAACAAGGAGTAAAAATTTTATTTTGTTCCAAATTTTTTTTTTAACTTGTTTTTTGTCTCCCTTGTCCACCACCAACGAACTGAGTTTTGTTTTATTTTCAAACTCATCTCAGCGAAAACGTTGGCGTAAATCTCAACTTTAAAAAAAGACAAAAACTTAACCTCATCGATTTATGCATATCAAAACAATACCATGGGGGCAATAAGAAAAAAACCCTAAAATATCCTCAAATGTCCCTAACAACAAAACAGAGGGAAGGACGGGGTCCCAAGATTTGAAATTTAAATTTATGCCTGCTGATATTTTCTGGGAAAATAACCTCAGTTTCTACTAATAACAAACGGTATCCCCCCACCTCCTCCCCCCCCTTCCAAGTGCAAAATTTTTACACAATTGCGACAACTGGCCAATAAAAACACTCACGCACCCCCCCCCCCCCCCCCCACAAAACACACACCAATACTAAGGACACCTCGTATTTTTAAATTTAAACCCCCACACACACACACACACACACAACACACAACACAAAGTGCAGGGAGGCAAGGGAGGGCCCGGGACGCACGCACGCACCACGTACCCCGCACGCACTTAAAAAAAGAGAGAGAGAGAGAGAGAGAGAGAAAGGGGAGAGAGAGAAGAGATACACAATTTTGTCACTACTAAACAAAGAACATTACATTCGCACAAAGACACACCCACAAAGCCGGGGTCAGGACTGCGGAAGGGGGGGGGGGGGGTGGGAGGAGGGGGGCTCTGGGGGGGTTACAAAAATACACGCTGCACCAGTTTTCCTTCTCATCTGCGTTCGCATAACTGGGGCGCAGCCGAGCAAAATAACAAAAACAAAACCATTCACACATATGCATATGCCATTTTTGCACGCCACACACACACCAAAAACACCCCACACCAACACCACACACACCACACACACACACACACATGGCGCGCGAGCAAACGCGCTCGCGCGTGCAACACACACACAACACACACACACACACACACACACACACACACACACACAAAACACACCATTCATGTATTATGCTAAACCGCGAGCACCCCCTCCTCCTCCCCCCAAACACACACACACAAAAAAAACCCCGCTAAGGCGCAAATCATACACAAATGCACATGACAAACAAGGAGCCCTTCCTTTTTCTTTGTTACCCTCGCGCGCGTGTTGGTGTTGTTGGTATTTGAGAGTATGCGTGCATGACTGCTCTCAAACCCTCCCCCTTGGGTGTCGACGAGTGTATGCCTCTCTCTCTCTCTCCGTCTGCGCGCGCCCCGCACGAATATGTGAGTGCGGGGGTGGGTTGTGGGGGTGTGTGTGGTGTGTGGTGTGTGGGTTTGTGTGTGTGTGTGGGGGGTTGTGTGTGTGTGGGTTTTGGTCTTAACCTTAAACCATCCCATCCCTTCCCCCCTCCACCCTCTTCGGTCGGCCGCTCGCTATAAGATCACCGAGGACAGCGCTACTCACACACAAACAGAGCTTACCCCCTCTCCAAAGTCATCCAAACTCGACAAAAGCAGCCAAAAATGTGGAATTGGAAAAAACAAACCTCTGTTACATCCCGCAATGCTGCCACCGCACGCGTTTTGTCTTGGGAAAGTCGGGTGATTGGATCCCCCGGGGGGGAAAACTGCATTTGTTTACTTGTTTTTTTCCCCCCTTTTTTTTTCGTTTTCCCTTTCCTTTTTTTAAAGGGAAAGGAGGTCAAATTTTGCAACAAAAAACCATTGTAATTAGGGCCTACTGTTTAATCTTTAAAGGAAAAGTTCTTAATATTACAGTAACACTCTATAATCGGAGGGGGTATACAGATTTATGCCAAGGGCGACGAATCCCTTTATCCCCTTTTAGCAATTTTTCCGATTGGAAAAAAAAAAACCCCCAGGGGGGATAACATAATACAGATGAAACTTTACTTCCCAGACTTTTTTTAAAAGGGTTTTAAAAAAGAAACGAAACAAAGAAACAAAAAAACAACACAAGAACAACACATACAAAACAAAGAAAACGATAACAACAATGAAATTCGGATTTCATAAAAAAGTTAAATACCAGATAAACATATAACTCGACAGATTTTTGTTCAAACCAATAACTTCGCTGTTCCGTCAAGTTCAATATTTCACAGGGGGTTTTGGTTAAATAAAAAAAAAAAATATACTAACGGGGTCATATCCGCCGTTTGATCTGGTTCTGCTTTAAAAGTGAATGCGTACGCTCGTGGGCCAGTTCGTCCTTTTCCCCCCAATTTTTTGGTAAAATTGCTTTTGAAGGGAAACCCTTTCGACAGATTGACATAAAGGGATCAAAACATGTGTAAAGACCACCCCGTGTTGTTTAATTTCTTTATTCACACATAATTAGCTTTGCTGTTAACTTTTTCTCCTTTTTTTTTTTTTGCCCGATATTTCACAATGACATCATTTAAAACCAGGGATTTGCAACGCACAAGATTTAGAAGAAAAAAACTTTGGCTCAGCACCTCCTTAGAGGGCCTGGGACACCCCCGCCGTTTTAAATTTTTTCATTTTTTTAAAGTCTTCGTTTTCGTTACCTCCTTGCCCCTCGGGCCCGTTTCTTGTACTCCCAGTTCTTATAGAACAGGGGGACTTTACAATGGAACAAAGAAATGCTGTCTACTCTCTCTTCTGTCTGTCCGCCGTGGTCAAAATGTGTTCCACCGCTCCAAAAAAACTACGGGCCAACTTTCTAAAATTTGTAGGTATGTTCATTAGGGGTCACGATATCCCAAAGGTTTCATTTTAAAACCGTTATACCGTTACTAACGGCCCATACGGTTTTTTTCCCTTTAGGGAATATTCCAAATATTTGGGCCGATTTTTTCGAAAACCTATAGGTATGTTCATTAGGGGTCCGGATGATCCCGATTTTTTATTTTACCTTTATATTCGTTACAAGGGCAAAAGGGGGCCCATAACTTTTTCCCCCCTTTTGGAAACTCCAAAGTATTTGGCCGATTTTTCTAAAAATTTTGTAGGTAGGTTCATTAGGGGGTCACAGATGAGCCGTGTTACCAAATACCTTTTTAACCTAACGGCAAAAGGGCCAAAAACGTTTTTCCTCTTTGGGGAATATCTCACGCGTATTCAAGAAAACGGGGATACTTTAATTTTTTGCATTTTGTGTTTTTTATGTCGTCCCCCTCTTCTTTGCCCGTTTGCTCATTGTCGGTATTTGGGGGAATCACAGTTTTAATTCTTTTTTAAAAATTTTTTACAGGTTATGTAAACTGGCGACATTATTATACTGCAGTTGTACAAAAGCCGTGAATTGACATACCTAAGCTCGCGTGGTCTGCTTATGATTTTTTTTTTCTTCTGCATCCGTTTTCCTTCCCTCTCTTGTTTTTTTTCATTTTAAAATTTTCTTTCTTTTTTTTGTAAAAATTTTTGGGATGAATTTAAAAAAAGCCCTCATCTTCAACATGGGCCCCGTTACAAAGCTGCTTTCACGACATCAAAATCAACTTGAACTGTGAAAATAGTGAAGATGAATTTTGACGTTTGTTTTTTTTTCGCGCAAAATTTTTAAAACGTTTTTTTTTTTTTTTTTTTTTTTTTTTTTTTTTGGGATCGGACAACTTTAAATCTCTTTTTCAGGTCGGGAAAGGGGGGTAAACAACCCGAAACTGAAAACGCACACATGTATGCTGCAACATCTCGCAAACACAGTCCGGTGTACGGCTGAAAACCAATACAAACTGTCGTAATTAATTTTCTGGTACAGCTGACGGGTTTCTATTAAAAAAAAATGATTTTTTGTTTTCCTTTTTTTTCCTTTTAAAAACTTTCTGAGCTTTTATCAGTGGGAGTGAATACATTTTCGAGTTGTAAAAGAACGTTTCTTTCATCAAGCGTTAAGTTTCACCAAATAAGTATGTTAATGACTTTTTCATAAAAAATGACCGTTTCTAAAAAACCCCACCCACACACACACACCAACACACACACACACACACACACACACACAGTTATGATTTTTTTGAAGCTAATCACAACCGTAAAACAGAATTTCTATCCGAAACTGCTTTTACCTCGTCCAGACTGACGCTAAACGCTGACTGTTCTTATTATCCTCACCATGACTCCCGACTGACCTAGAACAACGGCCAAGATCAC
>JAMYXO010007170.1:0-12481 GCA_033310375.1 Conus canariensis
TTTGTTGGATTAATAACTTCTATATTTGTATCCTTCAAAGCTTTTGACAAACTCTCTTCTGCATCAAACCAAGAATCAAAATCAGTGTATTCCATTTTGAGCTTCTTTTCTAACTCAAAATATTTATTTAAATTTAAAAAAAAATACTTAGTCAGAATCAATATCAACGGTCTTTTTGTGCTTGGACTCGTAAACTAAAGTATAAACACTCTTTGGGGTTGTTAATGTGAGCTGTTTAGAACAGAGTTTAATGTTTCGTTTACTTTTTTTAAGCATTCCTTTTTTATCTGGTCGGTGTCTGGCTGTTGAGAAAAAGTTGCCCTTGCCTTTCTTTGAAGATCAAACTTTTGTCTTTTGTAGTCCTCAAAATCAGCCTGTAGGCGACTAAATTCTTCATCCGTGATGTTCGAGTCGGCAAGTGCTTTATCAATTATCAGTTTGAAGGAACTAAGTTTAGCTGTTATTAGTTGAACCATAGCTGTGTGCTTTTGGAGTTTAGCTTTTATTTTTTTGCTGACAGCACTTACAGCTAATGAGCACAGGCCAAAAGCTAAAGACAAACCACCTAGAGGTAAAGCTGCCGGTGCACCTACGCCTGTTGCTAAGAGACCTACACTTGTTCCTGCTGATAGAGCACTAGTGATCGATGCTCCAGTATTAACATATGTAACAGCATTAAAGACAGCAGAATACCTTCGTTTGGTTTTACTGTATTTTGAAAGGTCCTGCTCTAGTTGGGTTTGCATTTGTGTTATGTTTGTTAATCTGAAAGTTTTTATGTCTACAGCAACAGAGTTGCCTACTATCTCTTCTTTGGGCACTTTTGGATAAACCTGAACAGACATGCTTTTTTTTTAAAATAAAAATAATTTAGTATTGGATATCTTTTAATCTGTTATCTTGAATATTCAGCTGCGCATCATATATTAAAAACAAATGTACATTAAGCGGCTTGTCACTCTCTTTCTCTTTATCAATTTGAATGGTTATTTGGTCTTTAACAGATCTTCCACTTCCATGCAACTGATTATCCTCTGTTGACCTTAGGTCAATCCATAAACCGTATTTCGTTGTTAAATATTCATCAAGTCTAACATTATGAAGATGTAGATCTTTGGACACAAGATCTGCTGTTGGACTTCTATGCCTCCCGCCTCCAAAATATTTTCTTATTTCGTCAAAATGCTGATAAGGTTTAAGCCCACTACTGTAGATTTGGTTAGGACTGCCCTCAATTGAACATTGTACTTTCGTTATTTTAGGATTAATAAACTTTTCAGTTTGTCTTTCGTATGGTTTTTCATCTTCACACAGCAATAAAATACCTTTAAGCGATCTTGCTGAGGCGCTAAAACTAAAATTCCATATTGTGTCTGCCTTGTTTTTAGTATATTTAGAATGATGAATTACTCTTTCGTAATATATTGCTAATTTTGACTGATACTGTTGTTCGATCAACCTTGCTAAGTTAGGATCGTTAATAGTATCAAACTCCAACAAGATGTCAGAAATGCTGTACTTTGCATCTTTGACTGTAGATTTAATAACGCGATTGTATTCATTAAAAGTTAGTTCATATGTCAATCTGTCTTTTAATGCTCCTTGAAAGTATGGTGCATGCGCGCTTAATAACTCAAAATCCAAGGGTATGGAAAAGCGATTTCCATACGCAAAATTTACAGCTTCGGGCTTGTTGCCAGATGCAGCATCATCAGCATCTATTCTGTGTTTTAGTGCTTCATCACTTTCGATTCCTTGAAACGCGAGGTCAGCCCTTTCATTCGCGGTTAGCCATAGATCACAATAGATTAAAAATATGTCTGCATTGTGTAAAGAAAATATTTCTTGCCCCTCAAGTTTTATAGAAATTTTCTTAACGATTGCCCGCCCCAGATTCTGAACTACTGTCCTGTTTGCGTCTGTTGCTGATTCGAGTTCTATTTTGAAAGTAAGTCGTGCAGAGCCTGGTACAATCATTTCATCTGCTCCTAGGTCTGGAAATTTGACAGTAAGAATCTGATCTGAATCAATAGTAGATGGATTATTCGGAACAACAATATTTTGCTTGTTTCCTTTCACGCCAAAGGGCTCTTTCAGTCTTCTATGTGGGTCAAGAAATGAACCATATGCTTGTGACATTTTTTTATAAAACAAAAATAAAAAGTTAATTATTTTTAAAACATGGAAGATTATGATGTTTATGATCCTGGAGACGACATGAGTGAAATGACTCCTTTAACACATCCATTACAATCATTGCGGCGTGAATTAACAGAAAGTAAGGTCAAATCATTTTATCAAAGTTTAGGTCAAGAACCTCCCGAATTTATAGACCCTAATGATTTTGAAACAAAAGATGACCATTTGTTTGTGAGAAACGACGAAGGACAACTTGTTCAGCTTACAACTAAACCAGACTCATCAAAGTTTTTAAAAAGAGTACAATTAGACAAAGGCTCAGTGTGAGCGAACAAAATCGCCTTGGCATTACTAAACCAAAATTAGATAGGGAAGCAGTTGCTAAACTTCAAAACACACTACAAGAACTCCCAACAGAAATACAAAACATGGAACTTAAAGATTTAAGCCCAACAGCAGACGAAATAATACAAGCAGAAACCAGTTTTTCAGAAGCATTAAAAACTATGCACGATCCGCCGCTACCTATGAGAGAAATAACGGCCCTTGATCATGCTTTGAGAAGCATCAGAGGCGAATTAACAAACAATTTAGCAAAACTGGGTGAACTAGATGAGCATATAAAAAGAGAAAAAGAAAAACTAGTTGAGGCTGATGACCACAACTTAGGCCATGATGTTAAAGAAAGAATAACACAAAGACTAAAAGATCTTGAACAAGAGAGATCAGCAAGACTAGAAGTGTTGTCTAATAACCGAGAACAATTACGAACTCAAGCGAACAGAATAAGAGAAACTATCCAAAGAATTTTATATGAAGACACAACGTTAGCAGAACGAATAAGAACACTGTTTAGAGAGCAAGGTGTCACATTAGCAAGTGTTATAACAGACTTAGGATTTGCAATAAGTACACTGGTGTTGGCTATTACAGGCGGCGGTGGTGGGGGAGCAGTGCCACCAGGACCACCATCAGATAAATCATGGGTAAAAAAACAACTTGATCATCTTGCAAGTTTATTAAAAAAATTAGCCACTAAGGCCATAGACTCTTTACCTGGCATATTAGGGGGGATCGTTAGCTGGCTTTTGTCTGCCGCAAGTAAAGTAGTTGGCTTTATGGCCGAGCACTTATGGACATTAGTTGTCTTAATAGTTGGGTTACTTTATAGTAAGATAAAGACCAAGTAATCCTAGAGCAGTTAATCCAATAACAAGTGCTGTCTTTTCATATTCATGGTCATTATTTTTTGAGGCCACGGGCATTGGATGGGGTTTTGAGGGGGCTCGAGGATTGGTGGGGCTTCTTTTTTTATTGCTATTGCTGGCTTAGAATTTATGTCGTTTTTTTCCGACCTTCTCTTCTTTACCAGCCACAAGGATTTCATTATTATAGTTTATTATTGTTCCTATCTGAAGTCTGAGGTCAGAAGGCAGCATGTATAAACCAGTGCCGACAGCAAAGTCTACTTTCGATCTTGCGTATTGCAAAACATTTTGGTACCTTTTAATATTTGAAGGCAAATCAATTGCAGAATTAATAGAATCCTCTAAATTTGCTAAATACTGTTTTTGGGCGTCAAAGCCAGTAGAAGGATCAATTATGTTTGATCTCGTTTGTGCTTGCGAACCTAGCAAACACCAAACATAAGTACGAATAGAGTCGTTTATTCGTTCTATTCCCGCTTTTGTTAGGCCCTTAGAGGTATCCAAAATAAATGTTGTCCATGCTGTTTTATGCTCTTGCTCTATGGACCCGAGGTGAACAGTTGTGCCTGAAGAGAAAGATGTGTAAGGAGGATTCCAATCATAGTTATACTTTCTGTGCACGCCCCAAAAATAAGGGGTGCCTAAACCATGATTAAGATCCAACTTTTGTCTAAAGTCTGTCTTGGGGTCAATATCAAATTCGTTACAGATCCTTTCAAAAGCCTTGTAATCTATTCTGTTGCTGAATGGATTAAACGTTTTGTCATTTGGTAATGGCGCTTGCAGTTCAGACAAAATACGTCTGAAGGTGTAATAAAAATGAAATCTATACACTGACCTCACCAAAGGATCAGGATGATTTAAATGATCAGTATACGACACTCCACACCCAGTTGAAGCACAAAACACAGCAAAGTTTAACTGGTTCTGATAAAACTGCATCGGATGACTGAACCACACTTTCGGGATGTAGTCGTTTTTAATAGGAGGGTTAAGATATCTGTTCAATGGAGTACTAACCTTTACTTGAAAGGCGTCAGACTGAGTCACAGAAATGTCAAGGGTGTCAGTTGTTATATTTTTAAGATTGTAGTGCGGCCCGACAGAATATTTTGCATTAGTATATTTGAATGCACTCATTTTTAAATTTGTTTTAAAAATGTTTGTAACAATAACAACCCAAGACAGTCCTTCGTTTTTAGAATATGCTATTGATAATAACTGCGGAACCCTCCATGAAATTTTTTACAAAGTCGTATGGTTTAATATAAGCGAATCCAAGAAAAATAATTTAATTCAAAAATTTGACAATAGTGGAAACTTGATTAGCCAGTTAACCATACCTGATGGTTATTACGGGTTTTGCTCGCTGAAAGAAGCAATGAGTAACTTCGACATTACTCTCAAACTTAACAATGCAAATTTGAAAATAATGTTGGCATTCAAACCTGAAGAAGAAGTAGGCCATTACTTTTTTGATGTAGAGCTAGCTAAAATGTTAGGCTTTGCAACTGGCTATGATGCCTTTCATAGTTTTAGAGTTACACAAAGCGAAGCTACTTATGAGGGGGAAAATCCGCTTGATCTTGCATTACATTCATTACTCTATGTTCATTTGGACGAGCTGAGCACTGATGAAAACTTATATGATGGAAGGCCCTCAACTGTTTTAAGAGTTCTTCCATCAGGGAAAGCTGCATATTGCGATTATGAAATTATACAATTCCCTAATTTACAGTTTAAAAAATTAGCTTGTGGGAGGGTCAGATCATTTAATATAAAAATCAAAGACCAAACAGGAAAAGTCGTCAAATGTGACAGCCTGCACATTGTTTTGGAAATAAAATAATACGTTGTTTTAAAAAATGTCACGTGGACCAGACGATTCGGGGGTCACATTAGCACCTGAGAGGTGTGTAACTTTAGAATTAAAAGACCTTGCAGACGTTGAGGACTTTGAACAAAACGGTGAGATAGGCACTTTGTATGGTTTTGAGTACACTAAAGATGGTTATTATAAACGCAAAGAGGTTAGCGACAGCAAAAGGTTTCCTAAACTAGAACAACTACGCAATGTAGAAGCAAATAATGCGGGTCAGTATGAATATAAAATAGTTCGAAAAACTGACAACAAATGGCACTTAGAACCATATTTAGAATGGGACATAAAATTTGAATTCTTAAGCCCATTTACATTTTTTGACCGTCAAAAAAGTTTCAGAAAAGCATTGAACTCTGGCCCTTTACATGTAAGTCTTATGCCAGAGGACAACAGTCGGAAAGAGATAGAAATAAAGCCGTTTGGGGACAAACAGTACATCCTCCACAGAAGAGAATCGGTTTTAAAGAAAGCTTCTACAAAATTACAGTTCATTCCACGCACAAAATTAGGAGACACGTTCACAATGATATTTAAAATTTCTGTCTTAAAAGATGAGGCAAGAAATGGAGCTCTGGGCGTCAGTGACAATCTTATGAAAGGAATTCTTATTAGCTGGCAAAACTTAGACGTTGACAAACTTAAAGTTACTGTCGTTGTTCTTTACAATGGCGAGGATATTAAGGTCATGACAACAAGCAACAAAATTAATATTAGTCTAAATAGAAACGATCTTACAGAACTGAACTGGATTAATCTTACACATTTGGGCCTTATAGGGTTTTATTATACTGAACAAGTTTTGACAGAGAGTATGATAAAAACAATAACTGGATTAGATTAAATTATGTTTTAAAACTATGGAGCAGACGACTTTGGTGTCAATGCCGATGTTAAACTTTATGATAAAACCCCCTCATTGTTCATTGATTTGTGGACAGACTGGTTGTGGAAAAACAATATTTGTCCTCGACCTATTACAAACAGTTTATAGTTATAATTTTGATCATATTGTAATTTTCTGTCCAACACTCAAATGGAACAAAGCATATCACGACAGAAGGTTTATATGGACAGATGATGAAATCTATTTAGTTGATCCTAGCAATAAACTGAGTGAGTGTTTAGAACACTTTTATAGACAGTTTGAAGGAACTCAGACATTATTTATTATAGATGATTGTTCAGCAGAAAAGGATATAGTCAAAAAAAGAAACGCTTTGTCAAAACTGGCTTTCAGTGGAAGACATGCTGGGATAAGTGTGTGGATTTTATGTCAGAAATATAACTCAGTTTTAAAAGACTTTAGAGAACAATTAAAGACAGTGGTTTTATTTCATATGAAAGATAGAGACGCATTTGATGAATGTATGCGTGAGAATGATGTTATTGAAAATTCCCAAGAAAAACGAAGGATTAAGCAAAAACTTAAGTCTCAAAAGTTTTCTAAATTAGTATTAAAAACAGATAATCCTACACATTATGTTTGTTTGTAAAGTGTTTATCATATTTTTTTTATAAACGTAGAGAGAACAGTAAAATGCCGATTCTGGCTAACTTTGTCGGAGCAACGGCGGAGACAAAGTTAGCCAGAATCGGCATTTTACTGTTCTCTTTTGCATTAGTATATTTAAACGGATTCATTTTTATTTCATTTTTAAAAATGTTTGTAACAATAACAACTCAAGAGAGTCCTACATTTTTAAAATATGCTATTAATAATGAAAGCGGTGAGAAAAAAGTTGCCCTCCATGAAATTTTCTATAAAGACGTAAGGTCTAATATAAGCAATGCTCAAAAAAATAATAAGATTATAAAACATGACCATGACAATAACTCAGTTAGCCAGTTAACCATACCTGATGGTTATTATGATTTTAACTCACTAAAAGAAGAGATGAGTAACTTTGGCATTACTCTTAGTGATAATAATGCTAATCTAAAAACAACGTTAACATTTGAACCTGGAAAAGATGTAGTTTACATGTTTGATGAAGAGCTAGCTAAAATGTTAGGCTTTACATATTACAGTTTTTTTACGCAACACGAGCATATTTTTGAAGGAGAAAATCCGCACAATCTTCCATTACATTCATTACTCTATGTACATTTAGATGAGCTGAGCACTGATGACAACTTATATGATGGAAGCCCTCAACTGTTTTAAGAGCTCTTCCATCAGGTGAAGCTAAATATCGCAATTATGAAATTGAAAGATTCTCAAACTTACAGTTTAAAAATTTAGCTTGTGGGAGATTTGGATCATTTAATTTAAAAATCAAAGACAAAACAGGAAAAGTCGTCAGATGTGATGATCTGCACATTGTTTTAGAAGTACGTGGAGATTAAATTCTGTTATAAAAAATATGGAGGAGTTAAGCTTTATGACAAAAACCCCCCATTGTTCTTTGATTTGTGGACAAACTGGTTGTGGAAAAACAATATTCGTCTTAGATCTATTAGAAACAATATATCGTTATAATTTAGATCATATTGTAATTTTCTGTCCAACATTAAAATGGAACAAAGCATATCATGACAGAAGGTTTATATGGACAGACAACAATATATATTTAGTTGATGATGACTTGTATAATAACTTATTTAAGAATTTATTTTACTTATAGAGAGAACTATAAAATACCTATTCTGGATCGCCCGCCGGAGCAGCAGCGAAACCGGCTTTAGCCGGTTGGAGCTGGCGGAGGTGGGTGAGCCAGAATTGGTATTTTATAGTTCTCTATTGTCTATCTCCATCCCCAAACCTGCAGGGCGATCCTTTCCCCAGTTCACCTTGGACCGTCAGCTAAGGCGTCCCTCAGCAAGCCTGGATCATGAAGCAAAAGATCGGGCAAAGATGTAGAGCGGAGAAGATGGGTATCTAATTTCACTTTCCTACTATTCGCTTTTGTCGGAGGTCTGATCAGCGCGTTGGGCTAATGCGTAGGTCAGACATCTGCTGAGTCGTAGCCACGAGACCCTCTTCTTCAATTCTCTCATCTTAGTTGTGAATTCATTTATCCATCAGCTTCAAATCATGCGTAGTGTGGTCTCAAGACTTAATGGATGTGGTGTAGCGTATATGGATTAGTCCGCACGCAGTGACGCCGCCTTGATGAAATTGAAACTGAAGCTTTGTCGGAGTCCTATTCGCTCGCACGGTTACTGATCATAGGGGGGGGGGGGGGGGGGGAATCAGAAAGTCAGTCTCCAACTTAGCTTTTCTACTATGCGCCTGTTAGGAGTCCTATTCGCTCGCGGGGGTTACTGATAACTTCCAGGCGACTGAGCTGTTCAAGTGTCCGGGCTGCTCTCTCAGGTAATAACCACATATACCAGCTTGGATGGCGGCCTACTGCCTGTACGTTGCTTTGCCCGCATGCCAACCACCGTGTTTAGGTGCTGTGGTTTGACGCCGTCAGCCGTGAAGTAGTGTTCACCTACAGCCGAGCTGTGAACAGGCGGCAAACACAGTCAGCTTAACAGGAAGCGGTGAATGCCTTCACTGTGCTCAATGGGACTCCAACCAGCGAAAGGCAAAGATACTGATCCTGTCACTTCTACATCTTAGATCGGGCGACAAAGAACACTTCGCTGAATGGTTATCGAATCGCGTTCCTAGAAGATCTAAGCTCATGAATCCCAAGCTCGTCCCTCCGGAAAAAGACGCTCGCTCACGCTGGCTCCGCGACAAAGCAGTTACAGTCATCAGTAGGATACAGGGGGCAAGGGGAAAGGAGGGATTACTAGGTGGTGTCAAGTGTAGGATGGATCAGAACAAGCACCACTGAACACCAACCAGGTGCCTCGGCAGCAGGGCAGTGTCTCCTCTGGTGGGTCGCTTGACGGCGACTTGACACTGACCGCTTCCTGTGGACTGCTGATGCTGGCAGCTGTGACAGGATCTCCACGAGTGCGGCAGTGCATGGGGGGAGAGGAATGGGCGGTGTCCGATTAATTAATACCACTTGATGGCAGAGCCTGGAGTAAGAGAATGGCGGGGGAAGGGAAAGAGGGAGGGGAAAGGGCGGAGGGGGGGGGTGGAGGGGAAGGGGTAAGGAGAACGGCATATGAGGCACCAAAGACATATTCAGAGCTCCAGTTATCCTGAGGGGTGGGGAGGGTGGGGAGTGACGGCCACTGAGGGGGTAAGGAGAGGAGAGAGGTAGCGGTGGGGGTGGGGGGGGGGGGAGGATGATTTGGCTGGCACTGGGGGAAGAGGGGGAGGGGGCTGAGGATGGAGGAGTCACGATCTCTTGGCACCCCAGGGATTACACTCAGAGGACAGTGCCGAAAATAGAACAGACATTACTGGGAAATGTGCTGCAGATACAGGAAGAAGGAGAAGAAGAAGAAGAAGATGGAGGAGGAGGAGGAGGAGGAGGAGGAGGAGAAGAAGAAGAAGAAGAAGAAGAAGAAGAAGAAGAAGATGGGGGAGGAGGAGGAGGAGGAGGAGGAGGAGGAGGAGAAGAAGAAGAGGAAGAAGAAGAAGAATGCGAAGAAGAAGAATGCGAAGAGAGAAGAAGAAGAAGAAGAAAAAGAAGAAGAAGAAGAAGAAGAAGAAGAAGAAGAAGAAGAAGAAGAAGAATGCGAAGAAGAAGAAGAAGAAGAAGAAGAAGAAGAAGAAGAAGAAGAAGAAAAGCGAAAATGACTAATAAGAAGCAAGTCCCTTTTTGGTATCCCTCTAAACTCTAAATTGGTGTCGTTTTGATTCTTCTTTTTTTTAGCTCCCTCCCCTCCCCTCCATTCCTGCCCCCTGCCCCTCTACACTCCCTCCATTCCTGCCCCCCGACCCTCTACACTCCCTCCATTCCTGCCCCCCGACCCTCTACACTCCCTCCATTCCTGCCCCCCGACCCTCTACACTCCCTCCATTCCTGCCCCCCGACCCTCTACACTCCCTCCATTCCTGCCCCCCGACCCTCTACACTCCCTCCATTCCTGCCCCCCGACCCTCTACACTCCCTCCATTCCTGCCCCCCGACCCTCTACACTCCCTCCATTCCTGCCCCCCGACCCTCTACACTCCCTCCATTCCTGCCCCCCGACCCTCTACACTCCCTCCATTCCTGCCCCCGACCCTCTACACTCCCTCCATTCCTGCCCCCCGACCCTCTACACTCCCTCCATTCCTGCCCCCTGACCCTCTACACTCCCTCTCCGTTATTCTCTTGTCACGCTAGCTTATGGAGGTGTTGAGTGTCAACAAAGTGTCGTCTTCTTCTTCTTCTTCTTCTGAGTACGCAGGCTGATACTCCTGCAGGCACTCCCTATATGGACAGGCGAGGATTAATATCATCTACCCGACAAAGGGAGTGGAGTTTTGTGTGCATGACCGTTTTTTTTTTATAATCCCGCCATTAAGACAGCCATACTCCATCTTCGGGGAAGCAAGTGTCGTCTAATTCTGTTCTGGGAGTTTGGTCCTTCAACAGGGTCCATAGGAATGCAATGAAATACTAAGTCCGCGAACAGAAAAAGTGATCATTCCCATTGTCCCGTATCTCTAGCTTCAAAAACAACAACCCAACAAACAAACGGAGACACCACGCTGCCACAGAGCTGTATCCAGTTCACCACTAAACACCACCAATGTGACTCAGCAGCCAGGGCAGCGTCTCCTCTGGTGGGTTGCCTCGTAACGACTTCAAATAGGTGACTCCCCACTGTGGATCGTGCCCGCTTGAGTCTAGGCGGGACCAAACTGGGTGTTGCTGTATATGAAGGTAGCTGGAAAGAGCTACGTCAGAATGATGCTGAGGACGACGCACGGAGGATGAGATCGTTAAAAAGAAACCAACCACCCCACGGAAGACGTTGGCTAAGCATTAAGTTGAACAGTCTTCACGTTGGTCCCAGAAAATGATTGCGGCGCTGTACCATGGCGATGCAGTGTCCTCAAGGAGATCTGCCCGAATTCCGCACAGATATCTGTTGTGATGGCGAAGATATACAATACATCAAAGTACAATACAATACAATAGTATACAATGCAATGCTGTGTAACACAGTCTCTGTTTCAGTTTCAGTTTCATCAAGGAGGCGTCACTGCGTGCGGACTAGCCCATATACGCTACACCACATCCGCTAAGTCTTGAGACCACACTGCGCATGATTTTAAGCCGATGGATAAACGAATTAACATTTAAGATGAGAGAATTGAAGAAGAGGGTCTCGTGGCTACGACTCAGCGGATGTCTGATCTACGCATTAGCCCAATGCGCTGGCCAGATCTTGAGTGCCTACCAACATTTGGTTTTTTTTTTTTTTTGGTATGTGTCTGTAGTGAATGTACACATGTATGTGTATGGATGCGTGGCACGGGCCCATGTGTGTGCGTGTGCGCATATGTGTGTGTGTGTGTGTGTGTGGGGTGTGGTGTGTGTGTGTGTGTGTGTGTGTGTGGTGTGTGTTGCGTGTGGGTATGTGTTGCAAGCTTGTGTGTGTATGTTCGTGCACATGTGTGGGGTTTCACACGTGTGTAACACATATAGCACAATACGACGCAATGCAATGCAATACAATACAATCATTGCAATAAAGACAACACAGTGTGATACAATACAATATAGTACAGAAGATATTGCTGAAAAAAACACGAGGAAAAATGCATGAAAATAAAAAATTTGTGAACGATCTCTCAACACACACACACACACACACACACCACACACACACACACACACACACAAGCATCATCATTCTACACGGAAATGACTATTCATTCATTCATTTATTCATTCATTCATTCCTTCATTTTTTTATTTATCTATTCATTTATTTATTTATTTATCATTCATTCATTGATCTATTTATTCTTTATCTGTTTTCAGCGGCAAAAAGGAATTGCTGAGAGCCAAGACTCTACCCGTTTATCAACATCACCAAAGTCGTGCCGCCGCCGGATGACTACGCCGATGCCGAATCGTGCGATGCCGCCTGCGTACCGTCACCGCCCGATGACGTCACTCGTAAGACTGTGCCTCGTTACGTCATGAGCGGTCTGCACCTGACGTCACTCGCTACTTCTCCTCCAGTTCGGTGACCCCCGAGAGAGAAAAGAGGGGGGAAGAGAGGAGAAGAGAAGAGAAGAGAGAGAGGAGAGAAAAGAGAGAAAACTTCAGTACGACCAATGATATTTTTTGTTAGATGGTGTTTTTTTCTTGCTTTGAAAAACTCACTTTTTACGCGTTTTGCACCTTACATCCTGTTTAAATCATTCCTTTCTGGGAAATTATCGGACCTTTTTTTTTAT
>JAMYXO010007171.1:0-12481 GCA_033310375.1 Conus canariensis
TTTGTTTTGGGGCCAAACAAAAGGAGCATCGTGCGATTTTTCTTTTTTTTCGCTTTTTTTTTTTTTCGTTTGGGGGGCGGTTGGAAGGGGCAATTTTAAAAAAAATTTTGTCAGCCACTTCTTTGTGAATTTGGGGCTTACTCTTTTTAAACACCGTTTCCTTCTTTGAAAAATCCAAAAGAAAAGGGACAGAACCCCGATTACTCCCTTTCGGGGGGCCCCGGAAATTTTGTAGGCCCGGGGCGTGCGGACAGGGGCCACCCCGTTTACTGGCTAAAACATTTTGCCACTTTTACTGGGTCTCCCACACCACTCCCCGGGTTGAAAACCTTTTGGGGGAAAAATTACGGTCCCAACCCAAAAAGGAGGGGGGTGGGCAGGGGGTAACCCCCCCACCCGAAAAAACCCAACTTGTTACAAAACCCAAACACAACCAAGATCTTCTACCCGGAAAAAAGGGTCCTCCCGGGAGATTTTGACGCCTTTAAGGAAACCGTGATCAACGGAACTAAAAGGGCCGCCCCCCCCCTTTCTATCGACGGGACCATCAACGCGAACAGGGAATGTAAAAACCAGTATGAGACAAAAACATCAAAATAGGGAAAATAAAACTACCACCTCACTCTGCTGGAACTAAACCCCTTACACAGCGGACAAAAAACTCTCGGGGAGAGATTTTTCGTTTTCCCGGGAAGAAAAGAAATCCCACACACAAAATGACCTCACTTCACCTCCCCAAAACTCTGAACTGGGGCACACGACCAAAACATTGCAGCTCCTTCAAACTAAAAAAGATAAAGATTAATGTCATCCTTTTTTTGCCCCAACCAATACGCGATAAAAAAGCAAAAAAAAGGGCTTCTACGACAGCACATACTAATAGCCAAGACCCAAGAGAGATTCAACATCCTCAGGGCATTCAAGCCAAAATCGACAAACAACACCGGTAGAGAAGGGATGGGGAACACTGGGAATAAACAGGGGGCGAAGATTTGAAACTTCTTGCTATAACAACCTTCATGGGGGGCAATTTCCCGCACAAAAAAACACAAGGCCACCTTACACCAATTCGACAGAAAATCAAATTGACCCCATCTTAGGCCAAGAAAATTTGGGGGTCCTCAGGGTAAGGGGAAAGAGGACAACGTTTGCTCGACCACCCCTACGGTCCCAGGCTGAACTGAAACTGAAGAACTGGGTGAAAAAAACTATAAAAGGCAGGGGTACAACCCCAGCCTACTGAAAGATCCAAAACCCAAGAAGATTTAACTGTCCCCACCCCCAAATCCAAGTGCTACAAAACTACTTGAGAAGCTGATCTAACCCACTGGGAAAAAAGGGGGAAACACCACATCAACCTGTCGGGAAATAGGGGCCCCCAAGAAAACCAAAAAAGAATGAATCTAACACCTCCAAAATACAGGGGAAAAAAGCAGAAGAAAGGGACAGTAAAAACAGCCCAACAAGGGCGGGAAAAGGCCCAAAACACAAAAACCAAAAGCCACAAAAGTAAGAATAGCACAAGACAGATAACGAAGTATTTTACAGCCGGGGGAAGAACAAGGAAAAACACCTAACCAAACACTTACACCCACCGAGAAACTGCGGAAGTTAACAAAACCAGCACCACAAGACAATTTGGAAACACTTTTCCCGGGGAAGGGGCAACAACTAGCAGATGGCAGGCACTTTAAGAGCTTCGAAAAACCCGTCCCCAAAACCCCCCCGACATCGATCCGCCGACAAACCTTTACATCAACTGCGACAGCCACGCGAAAGCAAAACCACAGCTAATAAAAAAGCAAGGGGCAACCAACAACACCCCTGCAAAGCACTAAAGAACCGGAAGAAACCGTAAGATGCTCTCCCCCTTTTTTCGAAAATTTTTGGGAAGAAGAAGGGGTCCACAGACTGAAGGGACTACCTCATAAAACTACCAAAAAAGGAACCTCAAAACTCGCTAACTACAGAGGAATAACACTTCTGTCGGGCCGGAAAATCTTAAACAGATCCTTCCGAGAGAATGAAATTCATTCCCCCCCTCCTCCAAGCCCAGCGGGCCGCTTCCCCAAACAGATCAAGCCACCAGATTCCCACTTGCCATCACGTTGACATCTTTAATGAACCCCCACACTTTAAACTTCCGCTATAAACTTTGACAGCTTGACCCGAAACCCCGGAACTCTACCCCCTTTAGGGCCAACTAAACGTCCCCTTTGATCAAACCCCTCAATGGAATACTGCCTGCCGGGGGACCTCACAACCTTTAGGGTGAGGGCTGGGGTCCCACAAGGCCCTCCCTTTGCCTTTTCTTTCCTCCTGGGACGCTGGGCCATGAAGAGGCAACACACACAAAGAAATGGGCCAGTGCACATCCCACTTATACTTGGCTTCGCTGACGACCACCTTGTTTCCCCAGCCCCCAAAAGATCAAAACAAACAACAAACTAGAAGCCACCTCCTCACAATTGGTCTCAAATCCCGAGGGGAAACCAAAATCCTCAAAATCAACACGGGAAATGAGGCCATAACACTGCAGGAAAAACGGGAAAAGTACCTTTACAAAACTGGCAGCACTGACAACGGGTGCACAGACCAAAGCAAACAAAATCGCAAGCAGGCAGCTACTTGCACTGAAAACATATGGGTTCCAAGGGGGATCGACTCGCACGAAGACAAATGTTTAACCTAACTCAGTCGGCTACTTAGAGCCAAACCAGGGAGGAACAACAAAGCCCCCACCACCGGGAAAGGGCGACTTTCATCAAAATGCCGAGAAGAATCCTCCAATCCACTCCCACACCATCAGCAACTCAACCGTGGCAGCGTAAAAACCCAACCCCAAACCCGAAGTAGACCCCGGCCAAAGAGGAGGTTTGGGGCCAACCCTAAAGCCCCTAACATTCCCAACGGCTTTTTCAGGGAACCCCCCAGGAAAACGGAAAAAACCCAAGAAACCCCGGCACGGACCTTTGAGGCAACAGCAAAAGAGGGGACACACCGGGAACAACAAAAGGGGGGCACCCACCGGGGACTCTGGGGGACTGTTTGGGCGGCCTACTTGGGGAAGGCCGGGAAAAAAAAAACTAGGGACTGCTACCCCACCACCCCAATCCCATACACAAAGGGCTCCCGTTGAACACATACATATAACACTTTCTAGAAAGATGATAGATAAAAAAGATAGATAATAATTGATAATCATTAAAGATAACTGATAAAAATTTTAAAAAAAAAGGACTTTCCAATTGTTTTGAAAAAATTTTTATCAATAGCAGTTCTTGTTCCCACTAATTTGGAATTTTCCCAAAATTTGTTTTGTAAAAATTGATATATATGCATATATAAAATATAATAAATAAAAATAAAAAACATTAAAAACGGGGTAACGCCGTTAAAAAAAAAAATTTTTCGTTTATTACAAACCTTTTTCAAAAAAAGGGGGGGCCAACGACCACCACACACACACCCAACCCTTCACATAAAGCAAACTAAATTAATTTCAAAAAATTAAAAATTTTAAAAAATATATATGTGTTGTGTGTGTGTGTGGTGGTGTTGTGTTGGTGTGTTGTGGTTGGGGTTGGGGTGTTTGTTTGATTTAACTTACTTATTCGGGGGAATTTTAAATTTTCCTTTTATTCTCTATGACTGCGTTGTATAAATTGTTCTCAACTAAATTTTAAAACAAAATAAAAATTCAGAAAAGAACTTACGACTGCTGAGTGCCCGCCGCCTGTTCAAAATAAATAAATCGTTAAATATAATCTTAGTCTCCACATTTTTGTTTTAATCTTTTCCACTAAAAATCCAAAAAGTACACGAAAAATCTTACAAAAAGGGCTTTTTAATATTTCTAAACATGATTTTTTCGTTTTTCACAATTTTAAAAAGGTATCATGTTAAATAAATTAACATACCCAAACACACCACACACCCACACCCACACACACCCACACACCACACACACACACCCCACACACAAGTTCGACCAATAATTAAAGGTCGTCTTAACCCTTGGATACACAAGAAAAACAATTCAATTTTTCCCTTTTTTTTTAAAAACAAAAAAGGGCTCTTTTGCTTTATTAATATTTCATCTGATCCTTCGTTTTGGGGTGTTTGCCGCCCTTTTTTTTTTACTGTCTTTTCACGTGAACTACATGGAAGTTTCCGACTTAAAAGAAATAACGATCTGAGTTGGTGCTTCAAAAACCGTTGTCACTGACAGGGGTTGGGAAACGTAACATACAGACCTCTCCTAGACCGAAACACCCTCACGTACAACACCCCACTGTGACAACACCCCCGTGACTACAGCACCCTCACTGTGATTTTCAGACACTCTCACTAGCCAAAACCCCCCCCACTGTGACAGCCCCTTCACTGTGCATCAACACCCTCCTGTGCACACAACACCTTCACTGTGACACCATAACCCTCCCTGTGACATAAAACCCCCACAGGACAAACACCCTCACTGTGACTACACCCTCAAGTACTACAACACCCTCACGTGACAACAGACACCCCACGTGACATACAAAAAACCCTCACGTGACATACACCCTCCGGTGAATAAAAACACCCTACTTGACATACACCCTCACTGTAAACAGACCCCCCCGTGAACCAGACACCCTCCTGTGACATCAACACCCTCCTTGACACACAGACCCCTCACTGTACAAAAACACCCCACTGTAAAAACAAACCCTCACTTACATACACCCCACGTGACACAAAAACACCCTCACGTGACAACAACACCCCACGTGACATCCCACCCTCACTGTGACATACAACACCCTCACAGGACTACCCCTCACTTGACATACAGACACCCTCATTTGACACACACAACACACACACACACACACACACACACACACATCAACCACACACACACACACACACACACACACACACCACACACAGGAAAGGAGAGTATTATAGATAACAACGAAGGAGGATATAGATAATAATAGATAGATAGATGATAGATAATAGAAATAGATAGACAAAAAAAGGGGCCAGACAATACTTTTTTCTGAATTGGTACTGCGGTGCGTTTGGGTTGTGGTGTGGTTTTGGGGTGTGGGGTTTGGGGGTGTTTTGTTTTTTGGGGGGGGGGGCGACCTCCGCGTTGATGTTTCTAACATAAAAGAGGGGTCTTGTACACCATTTTATCAAAAGGGACCGTAAACATACCAAAAAAAAAAAACCCCCCTCTTTTACCTTGATTCCAGATTCCCCCCTTTTAAACCTGTCACCAAACAAGAGGGCTGAGCGCGGGCGGGAAAGCAGTAAGCGTTGTTGACTCGGGGAAATTGGGGCGTAACTTCGGATTTTTTGGGACTTATACTGTATCCTGAGCCAGGGGGGAAAACCCAAAGATATGCGTGTGGTTTTTTGTTTTTTTTGTTTTATGACGCCTCAGCTTTTGGAACATTCCAGTTTTGATGACCCAATGGTTTTAAAACTTCTTTCTTTTTTCTTCTTTCACCAACGGGAACCCCCAAGGGGTATTGACAAGGCTGCGAGGGGGAAGCCCTCCTGACCCATAAAGTTTTTCCCTCATCGGTTTTTGGCAGGCCGGCTCTGCCCCAGCTTTTCTGTGGGGGACATCCTCAGGAATTTCCACCCCTTTGGGGGGCTGCCCCGCATGGGCAATTTTGAAGACCGCCAATTGGGTTTTTGTAATATGTGATGTCTCAGCCGGGATGCCCTCCCTCAGTCTACACTAAAACGTCTGATCTGGGCAGCGGGTATATCATACTTTTTGTTAAAGGGGTTTTCAAATGATTTACAAAAAATTCAAGATTCATCTTCATACTACTGAAGTAAAAGCGACTGGGGTCATTTTATTGGGATCATTACGATCGCTTTGACCTTCCCCCCCTGACTTTTTCCCCCACAAAACTCATTATTCTTTTCCTTTTGTCCAACGCCTGAAAAGTGAACTGCAGACACCCCCGAAAAAAAAAAAACCCCGAACATTTGAAGAATGCATTAAACCCCCAAAAAAGGGAACGTAGAAAAAAGACCACACAGACCAACACAAAATGGAAAAAAAACAAAGACCTACCAACCAACAGCAAAGGAAAAAAACCCAAACCACACAGACCAACAGCAAATGGAACTAGAAACAAAGCCTACCAACCCAAAAGCAATGAAAAGTAAAACAAAGACCTCCAGGGCCAACACAAAAGGAACATAAAACAAAGACCTACCAGACCAACAGCAAAAGGGAAAATAGAAAAAAGACCTCACAACCACCCCAAAAAAACAGTAGAAACAAAACCTACACAGGGCCAACAGCAAATGGGAAAAGAAAACAAGACCTACCAGCCAACAGCAAATGGAACGGAAAATTGGCCGAAACTTTCAAAAAGTAAAAATCCGGAAAATTCATCATTTTTTAGACTGAATTTAGAACTGGAGTCTTTAGGGAAAAATGTATAACACTCCCTTTTCCCATTTTTGGTTGGGTGTGTTGTTGTGTGGGGTGTGGTGTGTTGTGTGTGGGTTGTTGTGGCAATGATTTTTTTAAAGGCCAAATACCCAGAATAAAATAGTTATTCCAACACTCCTCATGTCTCCCAAAAAAGAGAGAGAGAGAAGAGAAAAGAGAGAGAAAAAGAGAGAAGGGGGAAGATTACAAGAAGGGGGGAGAAGAAAGAGGGGGAAAAGACAACAAAAGAAAGAAAAGGGGAGAAGGGGGAAGGGAAGAGAGAGGGGGGAAAAGAGGGAGGAAAAAAAAAGAGGGGAAAAAAAAAGAAAAGAATAGGGGGAGGGAGAAGAAGGGGGGAAGGAGGAAAAAAGAGAAGGGGAATGGGGGAAGAGGGGGGGGGAAAGGGAGGGGGAAAACAGCAGACAAGAGACAGGCAGACAGGGTCACTTTTCCCTACAAAAATCGTGCTAAGGAGGGGGGGGGGGGGGTGGGGGGAAGAAGGGGGGGAGTCGGAAGAGCCACACACCACGCCCCCCTTCCCCTCTCTCTCTCTCTCTTCTCTCTCCCCACACACACACCCCACACACACACACACAGCCCCCCCCCCAACGCACACACACACACACACACACACACAGGAACCAACACCACACCAAAACACACAACACACACACAAGTGATTGTGTTTCCACAAGGGTATGACAAGCCGGGGAAGTGAGGAGTGGACAAACACGAGGGAGCCGGGGGGGGGGGGGGGGGGGGGGTGATCGGGCTTACCTTCTTGACCCCTGCGCAAGTGGCCTCTGGGTGTGGCTGCAAACAGACCACAGCGCATGAAAGCACTGTGAAAAACGGGCAAGCGAAAATAAGAGTTCTCTAATCTAGGTCGTTCCACTAGGGGAATTTTCTTAAAAAAAAAAAAAAAAAAAAAAACGAAAAAGGGGAGAAGGGGTTTTTAAACAATTATTGACTATCATTAAAGCACTTTTGCTATTTCACAATTTCTGGGTTTTTGGTGATTTTTTTGACAGAAACATTACATCACATCCCCGTTCGATTTCTTTAATAATGAATTAATTTAACATGAAAAAAAATAGGTCCATAAAGGGGTTTAACAATCGCAGTTAAAATTTTGGGGAAAAATTTTTTTTTCCATGAATTCATCGAAGCTTGTATACAAAAATACAAAATACGTGGGGGCATGATAAGATTTCATACTTCCTGGAAGGTTTCACTGTTCCGGGGTTTTCCAATAACGAATCAATTACTTTACAAAAGAAACAAATCCAAACACGGGTAACAGTAACATCAAAAACTACCGATGGAACTTAAACAACCTAATGGCTACCACCACAAAATTTAAAAACAAAACTAAGGGCCCGGGGAATATTGGGAAAAAAAAAAAAAATTTTTCAAGGAAAGCTTGATAAATACTTTCTACTCAAACCCCAAAAATTTTTTGATCGATTTGAGTATAAAAGAAAAATTAATCTTATTGAAACAACAACGTTAGAATGATGAAGTGAATCTATGCTAATCTAATCGTCATGTGACCAAATGGCCCCACAAAAATTTTTTTTTTCAACGGCAATGTATTCCCAACCCATATGCAACTTGAAAATTAAAAAAAAAACCCAACTAAAGTTTATCCGAGATTAAAAAAAAAAATAAATATTTTTTTATAAAAATATTTGTTGTGTGTGTGGGGTTGTGTTGTGTGTTTGGGGTTTTGGGGGGTGTGTTGGGGGGTTTGTGGTGGGTGTGTTGTTGTGTGTTTTGTGGGTTTTTTGTTGTGTGGGTTTTGTGTCTGGTCTTGCGGGTACAATTTTTTAAAAAAAATTTGTTTGCTGCATACTATTTTGGTACTGTACGTTTTAATTTAAGTTTCTTTTACTTTTAATTTTTTTTTCGAGACCTAAACACCGACAAATCTATCAAATTTCTATGCAAAGTGTAAAATATACTTCACTCAACCCTGAAAAAAAAAACCTCCATGAAAACAAACGTTAACAGTAAGAAAAAGTTAAAGGTATCCCCCAAACTCACAAATCAAACCAGGGTAGCGCTTTTTTAAACCAGTTAGTTCAAAACCCAAATTCGCTCATAACCACTTTTTCGCAAATCAAAAAAACTTTTCCTGCCCTTTCGCCTCCAAATTTCGAAAGGGTTTCCCTTTTCGGGCAGCAACTATTTGTTCCAAACTTTGCCTTCACTAGCCACCTAATAAATCTTTGCGGTTTAAAGTTTGCTTTCTTTCCCCTTAATGTTGGCAAGTTCCCTTGCCTTCTTTCTACCCCACTAAATCTTAGGGTTAACGTTTGCTTTCTTCCCAGAATTGTTTCAATTCTTGCCTTCTGCACCACCTACTAAACTTAGCGTTAACTTTGCTTTCTCCCAGGGAAAATTTTTTTGCAAAATTCTTTTACTTTATGCAGCAAACCACTAAAACTTACGTTAAAGTTTGCTTTTCCTTTTTTCCTTTTTTATTTGTAGCAATTTCTTGCAAAATTTCTTTCCCCAAATTTAAAATTTTCCAAATTTTTATTCACCTCCAATATCCGGGCCCCCCCCTTCCCCAACGGGTGTAGCCCGCCAACCGCACCTTTTTGGAAAACTCTTCCAAATATGTCAACGTCTTTTATTTTCCGCCGGGCAGCTCCTTACCCCCTTTTTTGCTCTTGAAATTTTTTTTTTAATCCCAAACAATAATCCCTATCACTGAACCCCCTTTTTGCTATTTTTTTCTTTCTCCTGAGGGTCCAATGTACCTATGTCGCTGACCACTCTTTTCCCTTAATGGGCCCGACGGCCTGCAAAGACGAATCAAATTTTTTCATGTCATTACATTTCCTCCTAAAACCCCACCCCCACCCTGGCCCCTTTTTTTCCCCCCCCTTTTTCCTTCTTCCTTCTCTCTCTCTATCTCCTCTCTTTTTCTCCTTTTCTCTCTCTCTTCCTCTCTCTCTCCCTACACCATACACAGACAACACCACACAAACCCCGCTCACGCCCACTATGCACCAAAAAAAACCACCCCCACACACACCCACACCACACACACACACACACCCAACAAACCACTCACTCACCCTCCTCCCACCCCTCACCAAGGGATTTGCGTGGATGGGGGGCCAGACCCCCTGAAAAAGGGTTTGTTAAACCCCAAATTTCCCCTGCAACAACAAAAACACTACCACACACCTCCCACAGATTTCCCTCAACACAACAACAACAACAAAACCCAAACACACCAACCCCCCAATTTCCCGCAAAATCCAAACAAAAAAAAACCTACCACAACCAAACCCCCCCGATTTTCCCCCAAAAACAAGAAAAACACTACCCCCACCATCCCCAATTTCCCTCAACATCAACACAAAAACAACACTACCACACCCACCCACAATTTCCCTGCAACTCAACAACAACAAAAACCACCACACACCCTCCCACAGATTTCCCTCCCCAAAACAAGAACAATACCCACCCACCATCCCACGGTTGACCTGCAACATCAACACAAAACCACACACCACCTACGGTTGCTCTTTAACATCAACAACCAACAACAATACCAAAACACCATCCCACAGGTTCCCTTTTAACACATCAACCCAAACAACAACAAACCATCACACACCATCCCACAGTTGCCCTCAACTCAAAAAAACAAAAATTCACCACCATCCCACAGGGGTTCCCTTCAACACAACAACAACAAAACAAAACCACACACCACCACAGGTGCCCCTTCAACAACAACAAACAACAACAATACCAACCCTCCCACAGTTCCTCCAGTCAACACAACAAAAACAATATCCACCCTCCCACGGGTTCCCTGCAACATCAACACAAAAACAATATCACCACCATCCCACAGGGTTTTCCCGCAACATCAAAAAACAACAAAAACAATACCACACATCATCCCCCAGGTTCCCCAACATCACAACAACAAACAAACCACACACCATCCCACGTTCCCGTAACATCAACAACGACAACAACAAACCAAAAACCATCCCCCAGTTCCCTTTAACACAACAGCAAACAAAAATCCACACACCATCCCACAGGTTCCCGCAAAAATCAAAAATAAAAACAAACCCCCACCATCCCACAGGGGGCCCGCAAAATCAAAAACACCAAAAAAAATACCAAAACCCCTCCCCCCAAGTTCCCTTCAACATCAACCAAAAACAAACCACCACCACCCACAGGGTTTCCCGCAAAACATCACAACAAAAACAAAACCCACATCACCCAAGGGTTGGGCCCACCACAAACAGCACAAAAACAAACCACCCATCCCAAAATTGGCCTACGCTCAACGCAACAACAACTACCAAACACTTCCCCATTCCCTTCAACTTCAAAAACAACAAAAACCTACCAAACACCCCCCACGGGTTCCCTTCAAATTCAACAACAAAAACAACAACAACAACAACACTCCAACCCCCCCACCTGCCTTTAAAAACAACAACAACACTCCACACCCCCCCCAGGTTTCCCCAACACATCACAACAAAACAACAACAACAACAACTCACCCCATCCCCATTTCCCTAAAAATCCCATCAAAACAAACACTACTACACACCACCCCATCCCACAGGGTTTCCCTGCAACACAAAACACAACTACACACCCTCCCACATTGCCCGCACTCAACATACAACAATCCAACAGATCCTACAGTTGCCTAGCAAAATCAAAAACAACACACTACACACCTCCCAATTGCCTAGCACATCAATAACAAAACCCACTACCACCTCCAAAAGGTTTTCCCGCAACACAAAATCATAACAAACCACACACCCCCCCAGGTTTTCCCACAAAACAACACAAAAAAACTACTACAACCTCCCCCGATTGCAAAACATCAAACAAAAAACATACACACCACCTACGTTCCCTGCAAAAACAAAACAAACTACCACCACCATCCCACAGTTGCCCTACAAAAATCAACAAAACAACACACCCACACCACCGCAGGTTCCCTACAAAATCAAAATCAAAAACAAAAGTACAAACCCCCCGCAGGGTTCCCGCAACACAAAACCCTCCACCACCCTCCCCCATTGCCCTACAACTCACAACATCAACAATATCCAAAAACCATCCACATTGCCCTACAACTTAAACAACAAAAACCTACCCACACCTCCCACGGTTTCCCCCAACATCAACAACCTCCACACCCATCCCCACTTGCCATACAACAAGAACAACAACCAACTTTAAACACCACACCACGGTTTTCCCTGCCAACAATATAAAAAACAATACCCACACCTTCCCACAGGTTTTCCCTACAACTAAAAAACAACAAAAATACTACACCCTTCCCACAGGTTTTCCCTACACATTAACAACAACCCCCCAACAATACCACCAACCCTCCCACGTTGCCCCAACACAACAAAAACCCTCAACAACAAACCCACACCCCCCACAGGTTTCCCCACAAAATCAACAATAAAAACAAAACAATAACCACAAAACCTCCCCCCTTGTCCTACAACATCAACCAAAAATCGACAAAACAAACCCACCCCTCCCACTTTTCCCTCAACATCAACTCAACATCAACCCCCCAACCATTCTACCCCCACTGTATAGCGTCCCTTGGCTTTTTGCCTTGAGTGATACTCTGGATAAAAAACCCTTTCCCCTTTGGGGAAAAAAGAAGAAGAGGAAAGGGAAAGAAGAGAAGAAGGGGAAGACCGCAACAACAACAGAGAAAAGAGAGAGAAAGAAGAAGGACCCAAGGGGGCGGAAAAGAATAAAGAGGAATAGGAGGGAAAAAGGAAAAGGGGAAAAGTATGGTTCATTTGCCAAATTAACCCACAAATTAACAAACCCGATATATTTTTTTGTTGCTCGTTGTTTCGCTTTTTGTTTTCTTGTTGTTTCGTTATTGTTTTTTTGTTTGTTTTGTTTTGGTTTTTTTTGGGTTTTTTTACCAAACCCAGATTTTTTTTTTTAAACCCGATTTTTTACAAAATTCCATTT
>JAMYXO010007172.1:0-12479 GCA_033310375.1 Conus canariensis
GTGTGTGTTGTGTGGGGGTGTGGGGTTTGTGTGTGTGTGTGGGGTGTGTGTGTGTGTGTGTGTGTGTGTGTGTGTGTGTTGGGGGGCCCGCGCGCGCGGTGTGTCCATGTGATGTGTTGCATGTATGTGTTTGGGGGGAGGTGTGTGTGGGGGTGTTGTGTTGTGTGTGGTTGTGGTGCGCGCGGGGCGCGGACATTTTGTTCTTGTGTATGGGGTGTGTATTACGTGGGTTTGTGTTTTTGTATCCAATTTCAGGGGGGTTGTGGGGTGGGGTATATGTGTTTTTTGGGGCGTGAGCGCGCGCGCGCGCCCCGCGCGCGCGTTTTTGTGGGGTGTGTGTGCGGGGTTGTGTGCGCAGGGCCATGTGTGTTGGGGTTCTTGTGTATTGTGTGCCCCCATGTGGTGTTGTAACGCGCTTTTTGTGTCTCTGTGTATGTGTGTGCTGCGTGCTTTCCCGGCGTTCGTGGGGTTGTGTTTTGTGTGTGTGTTGTGTGTGTGTGTGTGTGTAGGTGGTGTTTTGTTTTGATGTTTGGGGGCGTATTTTTATTTTTTATTATTTTGAATATTTTATATAGCGGCCCTATTTTTCAGCGAGAGACCAGCCTCTAACCTTTAAAATTTCCACATCGTTTCCCACACCCACTGCCTATCGGGGAAGTTGCCGACTGAAGAGCTGCTACGGGCCCGCTTCATTCGGGTGGGTTCCCCCCATCATATCGTTAAATTAAATTTTCCTTATTTCCCTTGCGAAAGTTGGTGATGGGTTTTTTTCGTGTGTGCAAGATGTTTTTCTGTGTTCACACACGGAACCCTCGGTTTTTTGTCCATTCGAAGGACGTATTTGAAATTTTGGTGTGTGCGCGTGGTGCATGCATTTTTCATGTGTGACTTGTGTGTGCACGCGCAGGTGGGGTGTGTGTGGTGTGTGTGTGGGGTTTTGTGTGTGTGTGGTGTTGTGTGTGTGTGGACACCCCCCGCTCTCCCCTCTCTTCTCTCTCTCTCTCCTCCCCCTCTTTTTGTTCCCCTCCTCCACTTTTTTCTTTCTTGTCCCTTTCTCTTTTCTCTCTCTCCCTTTTCCTCTCTCTGTCTTCTTTCTGTAAGTCTCCCTTTGTGTCTGTCTGTCTGTCCTGTCTGTTCTCTCTCTCTCTCTCTCTTTCTCTCTCTCTCTCTCTCTCTAAACCTTTTCCCTCCTCCCAGATAAAAGAAGCAACATCAGCGGGCCCTGACAAGGGGTGAGGGGGGGACGGGTTGGGGGGTCAACCCACGTCTCTCTTTTTTCTTGGAATAACTTCACCTGTCGGGTTTTGCCACCATCTGTGGGTCCTCCCCACAGCATAGAGCTGTTCTGTGAATTTTCACGTCAACAGCAGGTGAGGCCCCGCAGGCAATGGAAACGGGGGGGGGAAAAATTTCTGGTTTTGTTGTGAAGGGTCCTTTTGTACAACTTTGTCTTTTCTGGACATTTCCCTTTTCCCTTCTTTTTTCCATTCTATTTCCGAATATAATGTTTTTCCCTGAAGCACTGCTTTTTAAACTTTCCCGTGCGTCGGCGTTTTTCGACTGGATGTGAAAATCAGAAAAACATAAACCTCTCGCCAGTTTTCTGTACTTGCAGCGGGAAAGGCCCCTTCATGTCTAGGCGTACGCCTGCATCTTGAAATCTCTTTTACACATGGTCTGTGGGCTTTATAAAGAAGGTTCCCAATGAAACAAAAATTTGTATTATGTTTCCCGGAAAAAAACACAGAAAAACTTTCAGAATTTAGAATGCTTTACCCCCAATCAACTTCCCCCCTTTACGTGGACTTCAGGGCCCCCGTAATCGTCCCGGGCCTCATTTTTCCGTGCCCATGAACTTTTTTCATGCTCACAAAAAATGGCGTCGTCTGCTGGGATGTCTCGGGGGAACGGGCCAGGGTTCTGCAGTGGTTTCACCCCTTTTTTTAAAAGTTTTCTGACTTAAACCCTGTTTTATTTTGGGGTTGAATTTAAAGGGTTTTTTAAAAAGGTTTTTTTTGGGGGATAATTTGATGTTAGTGGGTTGTTTTGGGGGGTTTTTTGTTTTGAAGGGGGTTGTTAGGGGGAATAAGTTTTTTAATATTTTTTAGAAATTAAAGTAAAAGGGTTGATTTTTTTTGGGAAGTTTTTTTATTTTAAATTTTTGGTTTATTAGGGGTTTTTTAATGTTTTTTTCATTTTTAAACCTATCTGCTTGGGGAAATTTTGGGTTTTTGGGGTTTGAGAAGTGTTTATGAAGAGGAAAATCCTTTAAGTTTACAAAAAAGGTACATTACACAAAAATTTCGCTGCTTCCACATGGAGGGGAGCAACCGTGTCACCCCGGGATCTCTCCAGCTCCCCTTGTCGATGTAGAATTTGGGTCTAAAA
The DNA here is from genome assembly GCA_033310375.1 of Conus canariensis. NCBI lineage: Eukaryota > Metazoa > Mollusca > Gastropoda > Neogastropoda > Conidae > Conus > Conus canariensis. The sequence continues at coordinate 2,389 of JAMYXO010007172.1, forward strand.
GGCTGAAGCTCCTTGTCCGAAACCTCATTTTTTACGACAAGAAGGGGCAAGAAACGGCCCGCCAGAATGCTGCTGGAAGAGGCTCCCGACTTTCTGCAGAAGGGGTGGAGCACGGGAAGAGTTTAGGGTCCCTGAAATTCCAACAAAGACCCCAGAGCAGAGATTTTCGTTTGTCGAAGTCAGAGGTCCCTACTTCCCCCTGTCGCCATGTGAAACTGGGCTCTGGGGTTTATTTCTATAACAATGATGAAATAAAAAGAAACACATTTTTTTTTTTCTTTTTTCCCGTTCAAAAAAACTTCGACAGCCCTTTTTTTGTGGTCACAAATTAGTACTCATATGAAAAATGGGCAAAAAAAACAATGTTTCATTCATCCATTCTTAACACTTTGGCAGGGACGAGTTTGGCACACAAAACAAGAGGTGACCAAGTGTCAACCACGGGTGGGTTATCTCCCAATACATTCAGTTAGGGGGACCCGCATGGAATAAGCGTGTATTCTGCTATAAACAATATTTTTCCTTCTGAAAGTCATTCCCAAAGCCAGCACCTTCTAAAATTGGAAACTGAAATCTGATGCTCCTTGTGCCGGAACCCGAAATAGAGAAAATTTTAACCCTTCCACTTTTTACTGCCCAAAAGACCAATTTTCGTCTTTCACGACAAAAAAACCAAACAAAATTAAAATTTTAACCTACACTGTTTTTTTTGGTTTTTTCTTAAAGAGTCAAAAAGAAAACCCAAAAATTTTTTTAAAAAAAAGAAAAAAAATTTTTTTCCCGGGCCCCAAAAAAAAGGGGGGCCCGGGGGGAAATTTTTTTAAAAAAAAAAAAAAAATTTTTTTTTTTTTTTTTTCCAAAAAAATTTTTTTTTCAAAATTTTTTTAAAAAATGGGAAAAAAAATTTTAAAAAAAAATTTTTTTAAACCCTTTTCCCCCCCCAAAAAAATTTTCAAAGGGGCCAAAAAGGGGGGGAAAACCCCCCCAAAAATTTTTGGGGGGCCCCCCGGTTTTTTTTTTTTTTTTCCCAAATTTTTTTTAAAAATTTTTTAAAAAAAAAAAAATTTTTTTTTAAAAAAAAAAAGGGGGGAAAAAAAAAAAAAAACCCCCAAAAAAAAATAACCCCCCCCAAAAAAAAAAAAAATTTTTTAAAAAAAAAATTTTTTTTTTTAAAAAAAAAATTTAAAAAAAAAAAAGGTTTTTTTTTTAAAAAAAAGGGGAAAATTTTAAAAACAAAAAAAAAAAAAAAAAAAAAAGGGGGGCATTTTCCGGGGGGAAAAAAACAAGGGGAAAAAAAATTTTTAAATTTTAAAATTTTTAAAAAGGAAAATTTTTTTTTTTTTTAAAAAAAAAAAAAAAAAAATTTTTTTTTTAAGGGAAAAAAAAGGGAAAATTTTTTTTAAAAAAGGAAATTTTTTTTGGGTTTTTAAAATTTTTTTAAAAAATTTTTTTTTTTTTGGGGGTTTTTTAAAGGGGGAAAAAATTTTGGGGGGTTTTTTTGGTTTTTGGGGGGGGAAAAAAAGGGGGGGTTTTTTTTGGGGGGGGGGGGGGGGGGGGGGGGGGGGGGGGGGGGGGGGGAAAAAAAAGGGGGGGTTTTTTTTTTTTTTTTTTTTTGGGGGGGTTTTTTTTTTTTTGGGGAAAAAAAAAATTTTTTAAAAAAATTTTTTTTTTTTGGGGGGGGGGGGGGGGAAAAAAAAATTTTTTTTTTTTGGTTTTTTTTTTTTTTTTTGGGTTTGGGGGGGAAAAAAAATTTTTTTTTTGGGGGGGGGGGGGGAAAAAAAAGGGGTTTTTTTGGGGGGAAAGGGGGGGGGAAAAAAAAAAAAAAAAAGGGAAAAAAAAAAAAAAGGGGGGGGGGGGGGGGGTTTTTTTTTTGGGGGGGGGGTTTTTTTTTTTTTTTTTGGGGGGGAAAAATTTTTTTTTTATTTTTGGTTTTTAAAAAAAAAAAAAAAAAAAAAAATATTTTAAAAAAAAAAAAAAAAAAAAAAAAAAAAAAAAAAATAAATATATTTAAAAAATTTTTTTTTTTAAAATAATTTAAAAAATTTTTAAATTAAAAAAAATTTTTTTAAAAAAAAAAAAAAATTTTTTGGATTTTTAAAAATTTTTAATTTTAAAAAAAATTTTTTCCCCCCCCCCCTTTTAAAAAAAACCCCCCATTAAATTTTTTAAAACCCCCAAAAAAAGGGGAAAACCCCAAAAACCCCCCTTTCCCCCCAAAAATTTTTAAAAAAATTAAAAAAAAAAAATTTAAAAAAAAAAATTAAAAAAAAAAAAAAAATAATTTTAAAAAAAAAAAAAAAAAAAAAAAAAAAAAAAAAAAAATAAAAAAAGAGAAGAAAGGGGGAAAAGAGAGAGAGAGAGAGGGGGGAGAGAAGAAAGGGAAAAAAAAAAGAAGGGGAAAAAAAAAAAAGAAAAAGGGGGGGAAAAAAGGGGGGAAAAAGGGGGAAGGGGGGAAAAAAAAGGGGGGGAAAAAGGAAAAATTTTCCAAAAAAAAACCAAAAAAATTTTAAAAAAAAATTTTTAAAAAAAAATTTTTTTTAAAAAAAAAAAAAAAAAAAAATTTTTTTAAAAAGGGGAAAAAAACCAAAAAATTCCAAAAAAAAATAAATTTTTTTTTTAAAAAAGTTTTTTTAAAAAAAAAAAAAAAAAAGAAAAAAATTTAAAAATTTAAAATTTTTAAAAAAAAACCCTTAAAAAAAAATTTTTTTTTTTTTTGGGGGGAAAAAAATTTTTAAAAAATTTTTTAAAAAAAAGGGGGGAAAAAAAAAAAAACCCCCCTTTTTTTTATTTTTTTTTTTCCCCCCTTTTTTAAAAAAAATTTTTTTTTGGGGGGAAAAAAAAAAGGGCTGGGTTTAAGGTTTTTTTAAAAATTTAATTTTTGGGGAATTTAAAAACCCCAAATTTTTTAAAAGGGGGAAAATTCCGGAAAGGGGCCCCGTTTTCCTTTTTTTTTTAAAAGGGGGGGGGGGGGTTTTTTTGGGGGTTTTTAAAAAAATTTTTGGTTAAAAAGGTTTGGGGTTTTGGGGAAAGGGGTTTGGGAATTTGTATTGGAAAAAGGGGGTTTTTAAGTTTGAGGATTGAAAAAGTGAAGTTGTTTTGGTTGGGGTTTGGGGAGGTTTTTTTTTTTGTGGTGAAGGAAAAGTTTTGTGTTTCCCTTTTTCCCTGCCTTTTCTCGATGTTCTCGTACTGGGGGATTGATTTCCCCCTTGTTCTTTGGGGTTTAAAACATTTTCCCTTTCCTTTCAAGGTTGGTTTTTGGTTTTTTTTGATACTGGGGGGGGAAGGGGGGTTTTTCAGGGGGTTTAAATTTTTTTTGGGTTTTTTAAATAAAAAAATTTTTTGTTTTAGGGTAAAGGGTTTTGTTTGAGAAAAGTTGGGGGGGGTTTAATTTTGTTGGCCCAAAAAAAGGGGTGTTTTGGATTATTGGGGGGGGGGTTTGGGGGGGGTTGGGGGGTTATTAAGGAAATTTTGGTTTGGGGGGGAAAGGGGGAAGGTTTTAAAAATTTTTGGGGAAAATTTGGAAATTGGGTGGTGGGGAGTTGGGGAATTTTTAAGGGGGTTTTTTGTAAAGGAGGGGAAAGGGGGTTAAAAGTGTGGGTTTGGGGTTTTTTTTAGGGGAAGGTTGAATTTTAAAAAGGGGGGTTTTTGGGAAAAATGGGGGGTTTTGGGGGGGATTGTTGGGGGAAAAGGTTTTTTTTTGGGGTTTTTGGGGGGGAAAGGGGGGTGGGGGATGGGGGAAGGGGTTGGGAGGGAAATTTGGGGGAATTTGTTTAGTTTTGGTTTTGGGGAAAATTGGGGGCCCCCTTTTTCCAGCCCCTTTTTTTGGGGCATCTGGGCCCCCACTTTGCTTTAAAATCCCCCCGAACTATGAAAGTGTTTTTTTTCTTGGGGGGTTTTCTGGGTGTGTCTTTTTACCCGGTTCCTTTTTTAAATTTTTTTCCACCCCTTATCTTCGTGGGTTTGGGAGTTGGGGCATACACCTGTATGAAAATTTCCCCACCGCTACCATGATGAAGAAAAAGTGGAAGAAGCCATCCGCAGCCTTCCCCGGGGGGAAATCCCCTGGACAGACAATATTCCAGCAAGCTGCTCAAACTGGGGGGAAAGGGAAATTGGGTCACTCTAGTAACATCGATTTGTCAGAAATCTGGGAGAAAAAAAACAGGGGCCCACAGAATGGACTAAAACACTCATCTTTTCCCCCCCTGCCCAAAAAGGGGAACTACCCCAATGCCAGAACTACAGAACAAAAAAGTCTCATTACCACACCAAAAAAAATCATGCTCGAGTCATCTTGAATCGACTGAAGAAAGAGCGGAAGAACACCTGGGGAAGAACAAGCTGGATTCATGGCAGGCAGAACACAGTAGAACAATTTCACCTGGGGATATGAAGGAAAAATCTGCAAATCAAGAACCTGTCCACAACTTCTTTGACTTTAGGAAAGCGTTTGACGGGGTTGGCAGGGGGTCGGGGCAGGTGCTCAGAAAGTTTGGCATAGAGGGGGTCTCGTCCAAACCTCCAGGCGTGATAACACCCCCCGCAGCGAGTCCTCCTCAACAACCAAATTTGGGGGACTATTTCAAGCCCACGTTGGAGTCCGTCAAGGCTCCCCTCTATCTCCCGTACTGTTTCAATCTCTTCCTAGAAAACACAGCGTGAAACCCCCCATGACTTCCCTCCACTGTCCCAACGGGGGAAGAAACCATCAATAATTAGGGTTTAAGATGACTTGGGCCGATGGGTGCAGCAACGAAGAACACAAGACCTGACAAAGAGACTGGAAGAAAGGGGGAGGTGAAATGGAAAGGAAGTAGCACAGAAAAAAAACAAAGTCCTGGCAACACACAACCAACACTTATGCTGAAATCTACATGAACGGGCAAAAACTTAAGAAGGGGACGCTTTCAAAACCTTTGGGCCACTCTTACCAAGGACGGTCGCTCTACAAAAAAAATCAAGACCAGACTAGCGATTTCAACACAGCAAAAGGCAAAGTAAAAAGATTGGAGAGCAGGGAGATACTTTCCCCACGAAGATGAACTGTACAAAACCCTGGTGCTTCCATCCGCTGTAAAGGCTGCGAAAATGGACCAGACAGCAGGACCACCAAAAATCCAACGTTTTTAAAAAAATGCTTTAGGCGCTTGCTCGGGGTCCCTTGGCAAGACCGGGAAAAACGAACGCTTGGGAGGAGCCAAAAAATCACTTCGGCCCCCCAAAACCCCTCTTGGCAATATCAAAAAAGAGGAACGTCGTGGTTCGGGCAGTCATCGCCCCCAACTCACTGCCCAAAACATCCTCCGGGGCACGCGGGGAAGGGGCAGACGAAGGGGACACAACCCCAATGCGGAGGGCAAATAAAAGAAGGACCAGGATGGAGGGGGCCCCACGCTGATCACAGGCAAAAAAGGGCCGGGATGGCGGCGCCTGGCTTCGAGAGGTCCTCATCTCTCCTTACGCCCTCATGGGAAAAAAAGTTTTGATGATGATGATGATGTCCCACAAGTTGAAGCAAGTCAATGAAGTTTGTATAAGGCAGGGAAAAAAAAAAACTTCCAAAATGTTGGTCGGGAAAAATGTTAATTCTTTTAAAAAATTTTATTGAATCTTCCGAGAAAAAAGCGAAACGGATTAACCAAGAAGATTTTATCGATAGTAGACCAAGTAAATTTGAAATCAATTTCTTCTATAATCTGAAACGTAAGATAAATGGAGGGGTTAGTTTTAATTTTGTGTTTTTGAGTTGTTTAAAAAATTGGATTTTGGGGGGGAGTTTTATTTGGGGTTTGGGTAATAAAAATTTTTTTTTTTGAAGGATGATAAGAGGGTTTTAATTTTAAATTTATTTGGGGGTGTCGTTCGTCAGCAAATTTTCCAAAAGAAGAGGAAATAGCTAAAGGAAAGATCATTTTAAAATAAAAAGAAAAAAGGATTTGGGCCCTAAAATTGATCCTTGGGGGACACCAAATTAACTGGTAGGAAATTGGGTTTTACAGAGGGATTAAAAAAAAGACTGTTTCCTGTTGGTCAGAAAAGAGGATAGCGATCAAGAGTTTCTGGATAGACCGTAAAATACAAGTTTTTTTTTTTAAAAAGAAGATTATGGGGATAAAATCAAAGGGGTTTGCAAAAATCAACAAAAAGACACCTGTAAAAAATTACAATTAATTTGAAAAACCCCTTGTTCAACTAAGTTTTGGGTTTATGTGTAAGACAGGAAAATTTTTTTTTTTTTTCCTAAAAAACCCCCTTTGGTTAGGGTGAAAAAAATCATGTTTTATAAAGTGTAAGGGGGGTTTGGTTTTAAGATTTTTTTAGAGGTTTTAGAAAAAAAGGAAAAGAATGTTTTTGGGGTAATTGGAAAAAAAATTTGGGTGCCGATTTATAAAAATTTATTTTTTGGTTTAAAACTTGTGGGTTTGAAATTTTTTTATGAAAGGGGGGGGGAAAATTTGTAGGTGGATGTAGAATAAAAAATCAATTTTTTCAAAAATTTTACTATCAATGTTTCGCCCCCCCCAGTTAGATTGTTTTAAAAATAATAAGGCCCCATAAACTTTGTGACACTTAAATAGTCAAATCGAAGTTTTGGGAGAAAAGGAGAGAGAGAGGAAAGAAGAGAGAGAGAGGAAGAAACAGCAACAGACAGAAAACCGAAGACAGAAGCCAAAAGGGGGGGCAGACAAAAAAAATTAAAAGAGATGAGGGAAAACAGAAAAGGGGAAAAAACCCCTTTTAAAGAAATTCTAAACTTTTATTTCTTTTTCTTTCCGCCACTTTTGGGGTTTTTTTTATTTTTTTTTTTGGGGGTTTTTTGGGGTTGGGGGGGGGGATCCCTTCCCTCTCTACAAAACTTTTGAAATCTTAAGGTTTTCAAAATCGTTCCGAAAACCTTAAAATTTTGGTCGCTTTCCCCAAATTTAAGCTTACATCCCGGGTGTTTTTGTTCTTGCGGGGTAATTTGGGAAAAATCTAATTTTTTTTTTTTTTTTTTTTTTTTTTTTTTTTTTTTTTATTTTTTTGGGGGGGGGGGTAAATTGTGTTTGGTTGGGAAAGGGTTTTTTTTTAAAGGGTTAAAATTGAAGGGGGGGAGGTTAAAAAAAATTTTTTTGGGGAAATTTTTTAAAAGTTTTCCCTTTTTTTTAAAAATTCCCCCCGGGGGGGTTAGATTAAAAAGGGATTTGGAAAAAAGGGGGTTAGGGTTAAATTTTTTGGTTATAGGGGTGGGGGTTGAATGGGAAGGGAATATCCCGGGGGGGGGGGGGTTTTTAGTTTTTTGGGTTTGAGGGGAAAATAGGATTATAAAAGGGGAAAAAAGGGGTAGTGGTGGGTTTGTGGGATGTTTAGGAAGGGGAAAAAGGGGGTAGGGGGGGAAGAAATAAGGGGGTAGTTTTTTAGTTTTGTGGGACTTTCGGGCCCCCAAAAGGGGGGTGAATTTCCCTTTTTCCTAAAACCCAGTAAGAAGGAGGAAGGGTAAAAAGGAGAGAGAGAGAAGAAAAAGGGAGAGAGAAAAGGGGGGAAAAAAAGGGGGGGGGGGCCCTTTCCTTCGTTTTGGGGGGGAAAATTGAAAACCCCTTTTTTAAAAAAACCAAATGGATGGGCCGAATGCGTCGTTTTTTAAAAGCCCGCGGTGGGTTTTCATATCCCCCCGGACAGTGTAAGGGGGTCCGAACTGTGACTGATTGCGACAACCACATGAAAATCATTCTGCCATTAATTCATTTTAAAATTTTTGGACCGCGTGTTCTGTGTGTATGTAAATGGGGGAAAGGGAAAGAAAGGGGCAGGGGTTGGGTGGGGGGATGGGGGTGGGGGAAAAAATGGGGCCGGAGAAGACCGTACAGCGACCTTCTTAATACAGGTCAACTTTAATTAAGGACCCCCCGAAAAAAGGGGCCTTTCTTTTTTAAATTTTTGGGCCAAAAAAAAAAAAAACAATGCATTTTTTCAAAATTCGATGGAAAGGTTTAAAAGGGGTTTAAAAGGGAAACCTTTCCCCCCAAAAAAATTTCCCCCTTTTGAAAATTTAACCTGTTTTTGGGGGCAAGGGTTTAAAAAAATTGGGGGGGAAAAAAGGGGGAAAAAAAAAAAAAAAGGGGGGAAAAAGGGGAAACCCCCTTGTTTTGGGGCTTTTTTTAATTTCACTGGGCGTACATAAAAAAAAGGGGGGGGGGGTGGGGGGCGGGGGGGGGGAGGGGGGGGGGGGGGGGGGGGGGGGGGGGGGGGGGGGGGGGGGGGGGGGGGGGGGGGGGGGGGGGGGGGGGGGGGGGGGGGGGGGGGGGGGGGGGGGGGGGGGGGGGGGGGGGGGGGGGGGGGGGGGGGGGGGGGGGGGGGGGGGGGGGGGGGGGGGGGGGGGGGGGGGGGGGGGGGGGGGGGGGGGGGGGGGGGGGGGGGGGGGGGGGGGGGGGGGGGGGGGGGGGGGGGGGGGGGGGGGGGGGGGGGGGGGGGGGGGGGGGGGGGGGGGGGGGGGGGGGGGGGGGGGGGGGGGGGGGGGGGGGGGGGGGGGGGGGTTTTTTAATTTTTGGGTTTTTTTTTTAAAAACCTAAAAACCAAAAAAAATTGAATTTTTTTAAAAAAAAAAAAAAAAAATTTTTTAAAAAAGGGGCCCCCAAAAAAAAACCCAAAAATTCTTAAAACAAAAAAAAAGGAAAGGGGAAATTTAAAAAACCCCCGGGTTTGGGGGCGGGGGCTTGGGGTCCCGGGGGAAAAAAGCCCCAAACAAGGTCCCCACTCCGTCATCATTCGGGTGAGAAAACTTTTTTCAAGCCACGGAAGTCAAAAGAAAACCCCATCCCCAGGGGGCCCGCCAAAGAAACCCCCTGCAAGAGAGACGGTTCATCCCAAAGGGAAAGCTTTCGGACCAACCACCACAAAAAACCCCCCCCCCCCAAAAACCAACAGGGGTGGCTCCCCCGCTGCCACTAAAAAAAGCTGTGTGAGATGACCTAAAGGGGGCGCCTCATGCTGCCAACCTTCGGCAAGGCCCCACCGGAAAAACCAAAACGGGACTGCGGCCCCCGGGCACGTCGCCGGGCCCCCTTGGTGACAGTTCATCGACATGGCCCCTTTTTTGGGGCCATGGCGGTTTGGTTTTTTCACCGTAGCCCAATTTCCTTTGAACCAAAAAGATGGAGGGCAATTTCGGGTGTGGGGGGGGCCTCCTAGGGGCAGCGGGGGGCCAAAAAACGTCATCCAGGAGGTCGCGCTTTTGGGGGTTTTCCGTAGGGTGGGGGGGGGGGGGGGGGGGGGGGGGGGGGGGGATAAAAAGATAACAAATTTCCCCCCTGTACTATGTGGGGGAAAACCAAAAACGGCCAAAACGCTACCTGCGGGAGATTTTTAGGGCCTTTTTGGTTGTCCCGCACTCCAGCAATTGGGGCTCGGGCTTTTTTCATGGCGAAAATGCCCCCCCCACAATCGTTGCCCGACCGTGAACACTTTTGTGGTGCAAGTTGGGGGCATAAACCCGGGATGCCATGGCCGGGGAAAACGCCCGGGACTAAACCCATTAAAAAACATCTGGGGCGAGCTTGGGAGGGGAGTTCAGAAAATCACCCGTTCCGGAAAAATCGACAGGAGTGCTGCACTACCCTTCAGCAGGGGGGGAAAAAATCCCCCAGGCACCCCTTAAAAGAAACTTCAACCCATAGGCAGCGTTGTGGGGATTGTGGGGGACACAGGGGGGCACCCCTCCCGGTTTTTGTCGACTGAAAAAACACTCTTTTTGTGAATTCTTTTGGGGGGGGTAGTCTCATTCAGGTCCCCCTGTCTAATCAAAAAATTTTTTTTTTTCGATAAAGGAAAAAATGCCTGTTCACTAAAATAAAAATTAAAAACATTTATAAATTTCTGTCGTTTGTTGGGTTTTCCCCTTTCTATTTTTTGTGAGACGTGTATAACTTTTCCAATTAAAGTTCGACCCTGTATTACCAGGTGACTCGACTGCATGCAGATAATAATGTGTGCCTGGTTTTACGCTGTATCCAACTGTTGAGCAAGAATGATTTTTCTACAATTGATGTGTACATTTTTTGAATTGCGTAATTTTACGAGGGGCACGGGAAAGGGGCTTTAAAAAAAAAGAAAAT
>JAMYXO010000716.1:0-7500 GCA_033310375.1 Conus canariensis
GAAGATATACAATTACTGAGAATGATGAAAGCCAGGGGTAATATCTTATAAACATTTTACTGAGAATGATGAAAGTCAGGGGTAATACTTTATAAACATTTTACTGAGAATGATGAAAGTCAGGGGTAATACCTTATAAACATTTTACTGAGAATGATGAAAGTCAGGGGTAATACCTTATAAACATTTTACTGAGAATGATGAAAGTCAGGGGTAATACCTTATAAACATTTTACTGAGAATGATGAAAGTCAGGGGTAATACCTTATAAACATTTTACTGAGAATGATGAAAGTCAGGGGTAATACTTTATAAACATTTTACTGAGAATGATGAAAGTCAGGGGTAATACCTTATAAACATTTTACTGAGAATGATGAAAGTCAGGGGTAATACCTTATAAACATTTTACTGAGAATGATGAAAGTCAGGGGTAATACCTTATAAACATTTTACTGAGAATGATGAAAGTCAGGGGTAATATCTTATAAACATTTTACTGAGAATGATGAAAGTCAGGGGTAATATCTTATAAACATAACATTCTTCACTAGCAACATAATCATGGGGACCATTGTAACTCATGTTGAAGACAGAATCATTCATATTGCCTGCTCTGAGGCCTTTTGTCCGCTAGATCGAACTCGTCAGGGAGACACGACTATATGGGTTGTAGAGGTGAAGGCAGTTGCACAGAGAGGAAGAGGTAGATCTGTGAATGCATCCTCAGCAGACAGTGTTGATCTATGCACTATCCCTAGCGATGCAGGCAACCAATGGAGGGATTATAAGAGCAGGGCGATGCCATCAGATTTTTCTTTCAGAGGACAAGTAGAACGGCAGAATGTCGCACTTGTTGAAAGAAGTGGATAGGTATGTAGGCAAACCCGACACGAGCGAGTTACAGTTGTCAATACGACAGCGAATGAAAAAAGTTACCAGTTTAGAAACAGCATTGGTGGACAACTAGCTCTGAACAGAACGGGTGCATCGTAGCTGACTGACAGCTTTGATAGATGTTTTTGGAATGGACGATTTGGTGTTGAAGATAAGTTAACCAAAGTTCCTGACTGAGCTGGAAAGAGGGATGAATGTATTGCTGAGTTTGATAGAATCAATAGTGATGAAAGACAGCTTCTCAGCGGTTCCTCCTAACATGCTTTTTGATTTTTTTCCCCACGCATTTAAGCGTAGGTTATTCTGAAGCATCCCTTATGGATGTCAAGGAAGCAGTCATACGTTTCTTGGATGACATAGAGGACAGATTTTCAGTAGAGTCGCTTTTATGAAATTAGGTATCGCCTGCGTACAAATGGTGACTGACACTATGATCGTCGATGGACTTCTTCAACAGGAGAGGTGTAGAATTTGATAAGAGCAGGACCAAGAACGGAGAACTGTGACAGACCACATTGGATTTAAGTAGATTAGCAGTGATAGTCGTTGACCGTTGCGTATGGAAATCGGTCAGTTACATCAGACATAGCCTAGCTTAGGACGGTGTCGTCGCTTCTGAATGAATGTTGTAAACGAAAGAGAGCCCACAGACATGTGTGTGCAAGCGTTGGTGTGGGGAGTGTGTGTGTGAGAGAGTGAGTGAGTGTGTGAGTGTGTGTGTGTGTGTGTGTGTGTGTGTGTGTGCGTGTGTGTGTGTGTGCGTGTGTGTGTGTACGTGTGTGCGTGCGTGCGTGTGTGTGTGTGTGTGTGTGTGTGTGTGTGTGTGTGTGTGTGTGTGTGTGTGTGTGTGCGTGTGCGTTTGTGCGTAGAATGTGTGTGAGGGGGAGGAGTTGTTGTGCTTATTGTTATGTGTATGTGAGTATGCGCGCGAGTGCGCGCGTGCACGTATATGCTGTATTTGATGGTCTCGTTCTAGTTCTTGATCCTAAGTCATCTACTGAACATGCACGCACGCAGTCACAACACACACACACACACACACACACACACACACACACACACACACACACACACACATATATATATATATACACACACACACACACACACACACACACACACACACACACACACACACACACACACACACACACACACACACGCATACGAACCTGTGCGCGTACCTTCGCTCGTTCTTACCCACAAACATATACACATGTGTGCATGTGCACGTCCACACCGACACACGCGCGCACACACACGCATACACATAAGCGCACAAATGCACACACACACGTACATGCGCACACGCCCACATACAAAGACACACACATACACACAGATATGCACACATACAGCCTATATGCAGATACGTGTGCTCACACAAACCCACAAATTACACACACACACACACACACACACACACACACACACACACACACACACACACACACACACACACACATACACACACACACACACACATACACACACACGCGCGCGCTTGCTTCTCTTTTTATTTTTATAGAAGACAATGCATGTATGTGCGCGTGTGTGTACGTGTGCAGAAGTGCGTGTGCATAATTATGCACACGCACTTTTGCACACGCACACACACGCGCACATACACGCAGGCACACACACACACACAGACACACACACACACACACACACACACACACACACACACACACACACACACACACACCACACACACACACAAACACACAGATATGCGCCAACGCACACACATGGCCCTATACCCGCACATCATACACACACGTGTACATTCACTACACACACATAAAAAAAAACATGGTAGGTAGGCACTCAAGGTCTGACCAGCGCGTTGGGCTAATGCGTAGGTCAGACATCCGCTGAGTCGTAGCCACGAGACCCTCTTCTTCATTTTCTCACCTTAGTTGTTAATTCATTTATCCATCAGCTTCAAATCATGCCTAGTGTGGTCTCAAAACTTAGCGGATGTGTTGTAGCGTATATGGACTAGTCCGCACGCAGTGACGCCTCCTTGATGAAACTGAAACTGAAACTGTAAACGAAACAGAAGGATTCTGTGGGTTTCAGAAGGGAGTGACTGAGGGCGGAATATGAAGCAATTTAAAAAAAAAAAAGAAAAGGGGGTTAGTTACCGCCAAGGACACAGACAAATAAAGTACAGGACAAAATACAATGCATTTCGACCTCTTTGGTCTTCTTCAGGTAAAGACCAGTAACATTTAGGACAGTGAAAACGGAGAACGAGAAACGACTTATCTTCTCATTTTCAGCCGAATTTTTATTTGTCTTTGCCTGAAGAAGACCCAAGAGATCAAAATGTATTGTGTTTTGTCCTGTACTTTATATGTCTGCGTCCTTGGCGGTAACTAACCCCCTTTTTTCTAAAAGGATTATGTGGTTAATAGTATTAAAAAAAAAATTAAAACAGCCGAAAAGTCAACAAGAATATGAAGCGAAATTTCGTCAGATTTGGATGCTAACAGAAGGTTTTTGAGAATGTAAGAAAGAGGGCATTTGTGCTCTGGTGAAAACAATAGGCACACTGTCACGGTTGAAAGGCATGAGGTTTTCGCTGCTTCATGGCAGCTGTCTCTGAACAATTGCAAATAAAAGGAAGATTTGAAACAGGTTGTAAATTTTGCCGGATGTTTGAATCGGATATATTTTTTTTCGTTTGCTTTCTTTTTTCAGATGAGAGTGGCCAAGCCAAGTACAAGTTTGAAATCAGAAGGGAAAAAATACAGAAATAAACATAGTTGATAATTCTAGTAATGGCAAGAAGAAGCTGTGGAAAACGGTGAGAAAAGACACAAGCAGGTATGTTATAGAATTCAAGAGATTTGATTGTCATATCCTTCGGAATATTCACGATTTCAAGCTCAATAATGTGGTGGAAGGAGAAGACAGGAATGCAAGTGAGCTTAGAGTCAGGGAGGGTAAACAGGAAAAGTAATGTCTTGGAGTGTGTCAGAAAAGAAGGAGGAAAAGACAGTGGAGAGTTGAGATGGAGCATGTTTTGAAGGGAGACGGGTCGTTTTTTGTCTGAACCGATGGGATTCCACATGACAGAGCGCATTCATTTTGTGGACATGGAGATCCCCTTCATCCGCCCTCCCCGTCCCCCTCACCCTCCTCCTCCTGATTTTCTTTTCTGGTTGCTCTGTATGTATTTCGCTTGAAATGTATATTGAATATTGCCTAGATATTTTGTTAAATTTGTACGTTGAAAAATTGCCTTAAGAACAAAGGGATGAGACAGAAAGTGAACAGTTCAGTATTCCCATAACAGGGAATGAGGAGATCGAAGGGGAAAATAAGGACACAAGAGCAGTAGCAAAAGTAGGGGGGTAGAAAGACTGCCTGACAGGCCAAGAGAGAGAGAGAGAGAGACACACACACACACACACACACACACACACACACACACACACACACACACACAGAGAGAGAGAGAGAGAGAGAGAGAGAGAGAGAGAGAGAGAGAGAGAGAGTCTTTCTTCCGTTCTTTCGTCTGATTTTTTTTCATGTTTTTTGTTACTCTTCTTTGTTCACTGCTTCGTTTATTCTCTTCTTCATTCCTGCGAGGGAGACATGACTGACTATACACGCAGTACAACTCTGCCAAGCATGTGAACCTTCAGCAACCCAAGTCCCCGTTCCCCGGCCAGGAGGATTTAACACTTCACCGCTTTCCTGTCTGGGCAGTGGCGGCACAGCTCTTCGAAGCGTGCAAGTTCATGAATGTTGATTGGCTAAAATCGTCCTCACTTCATGCAAATGACCAAACATTACTCAGAGTGTTCTCCCCTCATGTAAATGACTTTACGCCACGACAAGCTTTTTCTTCGATAGTACGTGACATTCAGACGTGTTTCTACGCCGGATTGACCCTTAAGCCTTCGTAGACAGACCGGCAGGCACATACAGTAAAGAGAGGAAAAGACAGACATGCATGTATATAGAAGCAGTAGGAGAGATATACAGAGACAAAAATCATGAATAGACTAAGAAAGAAAAAGAGATAAAGAAATAGCTGGATAAATAGATATATACATAGAAATAGATGTGTGTGTGTGTGTGTGTGTGTGTGTGTTGTGTGTGTGTGTGTGTGTGTGTGTGTTCACCAACCGAGGAAACTGAATGCCGGGTTAGGTATGCATTGTACATGGTGGTTTGAAGCTGATAGTTATAAATCAGTCAGACTCAATACTCACTGGCAGTTAGTAACAACACTTTATCTTAAAAACGTCTTCTACCAGGCGTCGCACTTCAACAAGGCGTAGCAATCCTAGTAGGCATGACACTTTGTCTTACGAACTTCTTCTGTTCTGAGCCTTGCTCTTAAGACGTCTTTGAAAGCATCTGGAGATGGAAGACACTGTTCTGTTTTACTCTTGTACGCGCACTGCTAGCCTAGTGGAATCAACTGATAAAAAATACCGTCCCTTGTGACTTTCTTATCAATTACAAACAACACGATATTTTCTGTTGTGTAAATTTTGTGTACACTTTCTGTTGTATGATGGCTAATATAAAAGGTTTTTTTTTTTATCTCCTATGCACAGTAATTATGCATCATCTACAAAAGTTATAAGCCTTTATATCATTACACTTTCGTATCATGATTGCTAGATTTTCAGTATTGATTATGAAAAAAATAAGGAAAGTGTATGTCCTTGTCGACCAAGCAGTTAAACTGAGAACCGTCATGATTTTAAACGTTCACAACGACTGCTGATTTCGGATTTAACGGAGAAGTTCGAATCTACTGATATACGCCTTTACCAAATCTAAAAAAAAAAAAGACTACAAACCTCGAAATTTAACTGTCCAGTTTAGTGAATCGAGTCCTTTTTGTCTGGCTAGGGAAACAAAATTCTCGTATGTTTATGTCACCGATCGGCGGTACTAAATCAGTATGTCCATGTGTTTAAGAGTAGTGGGGGTTCAAGATAGAGAGCGTGTGCGCGTATGCGTGTGTGTGTGTGTGTGCGTGTGTGTGTGTGTGTGTGTGTGTGTGTGTGTGTGTGTGTGTGTGTGTGTGCGCTCGCGCGTATGTGAGGTTGGGGTTAGTTAGCTACAGTTAGGTTAAGTTCCTCAGGGTTAGGTAGAAAGATCAGGCTAGGTAGGAGCCTGGGGAAATAGGACATACAATATTCTTTCATTCCAGTCTTCACTTATTGAAGGAATGGAATGGAAGCGGGAGGTTGGTTTCGTTCCCGATTGTTACCCTTTTGTTTCTTTGGTTCTATACCAGAGAAGGTGGGGCAGGATATCGGCTGTTGTTGTGTTGTCAAGTCTGTGAGTTGTTGTGGTAAATTGTCGTGTTGTTGCACGAGCAATAACTAGTCCGTTGGTCAGGCGTGTCAGCTCTGCGGAGGGATACACTGCTCTGACCAATCGTTGTTTTGTGTGGTGAGTAGAGTTCGCTTGATTCCGACCAGGGCGGAATGTGTTGGGGTAGCTTCACTTCGGTCCCTGGTGTTCGTCGGAGTGGACGTACTCCTTGTAGGTGCGGCGGCAGCGCCGGTAGTTTTTGAAGAGTGACTTCGAGTCATATAGTTAGTGCCAGGTCCTCGTCGGGTTTGGGTGCCCTTGGCCTGTGCGGAGTCGGTGTCGTCCTTGTTGGCAGCCACTGTCAGCCAGTTGCAGAACTGGTGTGGTTGATCATCTGTATGTCCAGGTTGGTGATCTGTTAGGTTCGTTGTGTTGTAGTTCGTCGTGTTGTCTTGTATTATGGCGAGTTGTACTGTAGTTGTCTCATGTTGGGATTAGTTGTATGGTGTTCGTTGCGTATACTGGTTGTCTGGTACGATGTCGTCTTGGTTCCGTGATTGAAATTTGTCAGCCGGTTTGAGTTGTCACCTTTTTCCTGTATATTTTTGTAAGTAATGTACATAGTGGTTCTAAGTTCGATTGTCATGTGACAGTTTGGCTAGACAATGTGGGTTCGATATAATAACCGTTGATGGGCGGTGATGTAGATATTGTTTGTGGTTAGTATATGTTAATGTCAGTGGGTTCAATAAGAAGGTAGTACGAGGTTGCATTTGGTTGAGGATCATCATATGAGTCAGGTGCAGATGTGTCTGCGTGAATCATAGAGGGGTTTGATGATTGTGCTCAATCTCAGTTGTAAATAGTAGGAGTTCGTTGAAATTGATTAACGATTCCGGAGTTGACCTGCACAGCATTGGAATCGGTTAACTGTGTAGTAGGGCTAAGGCCAATTTGTGGTCGAGTGGTTTATACTGGAGTACGGTCGTGACTATTCAACTTATATTGGTGTCTTGTCACTTTCGTTACGAGTCAAGGTTCTCGACGCGGGTCTCGTGCGCGTGCGGACTGTATCTGTGACGTACGCATTTGGTACAGGACAGTGAGTCCATAGGGTAGAAGTTTTTATAATACAAGTGACAGTCGTCACACATGCAGGGATGTATGTGTTTGTGTCAGAACGGGGTTGGAGAAAGATATCTTAGGTTGTGGGGAGGCAGCCCAGTTATGAATTTTAGTAGTCGGGAAGAAGGGAAAGGTAAAGTTTAAGACGAGTAGCTTAGCAGTCGATAGGATGAAAACGGATGA
>JAMYXO010000716.1:27500-30000 GCA_033310375.1 Conus canariensis
TAATTTTGTTTGCTGAATCGATGGCATTTTTAAGGTTTGGCATACATGAATATAATAATTTGATGTTGTTTTTGTTGAATATCTTGAATAATTTATGGTCTTTTGGGAAAGATGATGTCAAGATTTTAAAGAATTCTTTCCCTACATTTGTTTTAACTCTTGCATCATATGGGGGATTGTACCATATGATATTCCTTTTCCTGTTCTTTCTGCATCTTTTTGTATCATTGTCTGGATCGTATCTTAGTTTGTAATTGTAGCCACTTGTATGTAACGCCTCTTGGTATTCAGCTGTAGCGTTGTTGAATACTGTTTCGTTACATGACAAATTGGATAGTCTTTTATTTATGCTTTTGGGTATTGTTTTCAGTATGGAGGGTGGGTGATTGCTTTTGATGTTTACATAAACAGGCGTGTCATTTGGTTTCTTGTATGGTTTATATGTGTGTTGGTTGAGGTCTAACGTTATGTCTAAATAGTTCACTATCTTTTTGTTTGCTTCTATTGTGATTTTTAAGTTTTGGTTGTGGAAAATTTTACACAATTCTTTTTTCTTATTTTCAATATTTCTAGGGTTGTCATTCAGAGCGGCAAGGCCGTCATCCCTGTACAGTCCAGTTTGTTTTCCAAGTTTTTTTTGAATATTGGATAACATGAATAGTCCGACAAGTTCGCAAGTTTCGGCACCATCGTATGATCCCATTGTGACATCGAAAGTTGAATTCCTGCTTGTGTTCTTAATCCAGGTTTCATTTTTATTGTGCAGTAAAGTTTTCTTTGTGTGGAAAATGATTTCCATTTCTGACCCTGATATTTCTGTGTACTTGTTGGCAAATTTTATAGCTTTAGTTAGTAGCTTTTCATCTATAGATGGGTAGAAATCTACTATGTCAAATGTTATAAAAACTGTATTTTCTTGTTTATTGAGGTTTTTGAACCATTGTATTACTTCATATGTGTTTTTCCAGAGATTGAGTTCAGTGTTTTCTTTTATGTTTTTTATGGTTTTCTCTAAGATTTTTTTACTAATTTTCCCTAGTTCAGATTTGGAAGGGTTTATCAGTCTACATGTTGGGTTGTTCAAGAAATTGGGTTTGTGGTCTTTAAGTGTAATAAAGGCTTCTCTAGCTGCTGTGGTCTCTACTCTGTCACTTAGGTCCATTTGGTGCACAAGTTCCTTTTCTTTCTTTCTGATGTGATCATATGTAGCCTTGTCAGCCTTTCTGTAATTTTTCTGGATATTTTTATCAAGGAGTTTTGAGTACTCTTCAGGTTCTATTTTGTAAAAGTTATTGGTTTTATCCGCCTTCACAAATATTTTGGTGTCATTTTGAATTTGTTTAATTTCCTTTTCTAACGCTGATTGAAATTTGTTATTAGATTTTTTGAAATCTATGTTGGCTAACATACAAGTGGCTACAATTACAAACTAAGATACGATCCAGACAATGATACAAAAAGATGCAGAAAGAACAGGAAAAGGAATATCATATGGTACAATCCCCCATATGATGCAAGAGTTAAAACAAATGTAGGGAAAGAATTCTTTAAAATCTTGACATCATCTTTCCCAAAAGACCATAAATTATTCAAGATATTCAACAAAATCAACATCAAATTATCATATTCATGTATGCCAAACCTTAAAAATGCCATCGATTCAGCAAACAAAATTAAAAGCAGCACAGAAAAAAAGGAGGGTAACGAAAGGAAATCTTGTAACTGTACCAAAAAAGAACAGTGCCCCCTAAGCAACAAATGCCTTTATAACAACATTGTGTACCAAGCCACTGTAACATCAGAGAACGCAAAAGAATCATATGTAGGTATCACGGAAAACCAATTCAAAACTAGATATGCAAACCATAAACAATCATTCAACAAAGAAAGATACAAAAACCAAACAGAATTGAGTAAATACATTTGGAAACTTAAAGAAAAAAACATAGACTACAACATATCTTGGAAAATTTTAAAAAGAGCAGCATCATACAACAACATTTCAAAAAAATGCAATCTATGCCTAACAGAGAAATACATTATACTATGTAAACCACAGTTGGCAACTCTAAATGTTAGAACAGAAATGGTTAACAATTGCAGACACAGATGGAAGTTTCTATCAGCGAAAAAAACCAACACCTGAGAAACACATGTAGCACGGGAAAAAAACAACAGCAAACCAGCTAGCTATATATATACGTGGCACTGGCAACACAAGCTCATCACATCCTGACGACCGCACAGCGTGAAACAAATTTGTAGATGTTTTTAGAAGCTTGATTTTAACTTGCTTTTAATGTAACAAATGTCGCTCCCACTGTGGTTGAGCACTGTTTTTAAGATTGTGCTGATCCTCAGTACCATTCTATATATATATATATATATATATATATATATATATATATATATATATGTATATATACGTACGCACGCACACACACACAAACACACACACACACATGCATATATCCATACATATATGTGTATATATGTAAAT
>JAMYXO010000716.1:35000-39155 GCA_033310375.1 Conus canariensis
GTGGTTTTGTTCATGGTGGGCAAGTTTCTAAGTAAACATGTCAAATTTTGAGAAAAAAAAAGGTTTATGTAAAAGCGGAAGGAGAAACAGGAGTGTCCCTCTTCAAAACATTGATCATGAAAAGCAACAGCACATTAAATTGAATCTGTTGAAAAGAATAGTACACAACGACTTAACAACTTCTGTGTCCAAATCTGAAAAGAAAACAAAAATGCTTAGAGAAAAAAAAACTGCCTGAGCAAAACTATTATGGAACTATTTCGGGACGGTTGGCACGATCCGTACAGATTGTTCCTAAACTTATTTTCCGAGTGGTAATGAAACAAATGTGGTGATATGTGGAAGTTTAGAATATCAGCGGCAGATGGAAACAACAAAACACATTACAGAACAGGCAAAGTTCGCAGCATGGAAATTGGCTGTCATGTCTAGAGTCTAAACTGAGTTTTCCTTGTTTGCTTTGGGGGTAATTTTGCTCTTCATGGAAGTGTATCAACCAAGACACACACACACACACACACACACACACACACACACACACACACACACTATATATATATATATATATATATATATATATATATATATATATATAATGTCCTAAGCTCATGTAAAGTAGCCCTGGCTCAAGGAAGGTACACATGGAGGCACAACCAAGTGCTCAAAGAAATTGTACAAGTAGTCTGGGCTAGTACCAACACCACAAAGGGAAAATCAGGACTCCAAAAGCACCCGCAACATTCTTCACGGCAGGAGGCAGCAAATCATGGCCAAGAACAACAGTGCCACTCGAAACATGTAGGCAGAGTCTGCTGGACGGGGCAGATGACTGGGAGTGCACTGCAGACCTCCGAGAATGGAAGAGTCACCCAGAGATCATCAGCAAGAGTGGCATGAGACCAGACATAGTAGTCCACTCTAAGTCAACCAAGCAGCTGATCATGATCGAGCTCAGGGTGCCATATGAGAACAGAATGGAGGCAGCTCAAATCTACAAGACTGAAAAGTATGCTGATCTGGCAAACAGCCTGAGGAGAGAAGGCTATCAGGTCAAAGTCCTCACTGCAGAAATTGGAGCTAGGGGGTTTGTAGGAACGTCTGCATACAGCCTCATGAAACAGCTCTCAGTTGCAGGGAAGGAAAAAACCAGAGCCCTGAAAGCAATGGCAGAAGCGGCAGAGAGGTGTTCAAGCTGGATCTGGTCAAGGAGGAACAAAAGTGAACTTCATAAGGCTTAATTTCCCTACAAATATCAGGTGTCCCTGTGGCTCAGTGGTTAAAGCGCGAGTCATTAAGTGGAAAATGAGCATGTCCAGAGGGTCATGGGTTCGAATCCCAGCCATGGCTCGTCCCAAGATGGGAAAAAAAGGGGCAGCAGAGGGACATCCGGAGTCATGAACCGGGTGTGGCCCAACCCCCCTAGAGTGTCAGGAGATAAGGGCCGAAACACTTGCTTGAAGGGGGCTTCTCTTCTGAGGACTCTCTGCTGCCACGCTCTCCACGAGTTTTTTCTACTGATGCATGGGTAAACCATTGACTTCCGGGAATAGGCCGGAGGACGTCCGGGAAAGACCGGAGGACACTGGGAAAGACCAGAACCAAGGGCTCTGTGGGCTGGCTCCCCACTTTGCCTTAAACATGTGGCTACTAAAAATAAAAGGAAAAGATGCTCCCAGGATTCACCGAAATGGGGAGAGAATGATGAATCCATCGGTGCTCAACCAATCATGACTGCAAATCCCAAACGGACTATGAACATGGACCAAATGGAATATCCATGTGTCTGTGGAAAGCGTTTCGCTACCACCCGTGGCATGAAGATCCACAGAACAAAGATGGGATGTGTGAAGACTCATCTGAATGAGCAGCAGCGCACTGCATCAGCAGATAAGACGTCGGAAGACCAAGGCCAGGATTTAAACCACAGTGCCAAGGACATCCACGCTGTTGGTTCGGATGAGGAATTTGCACAGGCCCTCGATGCCAGGCGCCTGAAACTCAACCTGCCACGAGCAAACGAAACTGAAGATTGGGAGAAACTGGATGCAAAAATCGTCCAAAGACTCGATGCACTGATAGGGAAAAGCACCCTGGAACACAAACTAGCCACATATGGGGACATTGTGTATGCCACATGTAGAGACGCCTATGGAGCAAAACTACCCAAAGAGAAAACACCTCCAAAGAAATCCAGACGCCAAGAAAAGATGGACAAGATCAGGGTCCAAAAGAAAAACCTCAAGATGCAAATGAAGACCGCACTGCCAGCTGAAAAACAAGGCTTGGAAAAACTGTGGAAAGACCTGAAAGAAAAAACACAGTGCCCTCAGCAAAGCGGAATCTGCGAGGAAGAGGAAGAGCAAAAAGAAGAAGACACAAGAGCGCTTCTTCAGAGACCCCTTCCAGTTTGCCAGAACACTGTTTGAGCAGCCAAAATCTGGGACCCTAAGTGTGGACAAAGGAGTTCTTGAGCAGCATCTGAGGAAAACATACTCTGACCCACAGAGCAAAGCACCACTCGACATTCAAGGTCTGGTGTGGCCAACCAACCCTGAGGAACAGTTCAATGGCAAGCCTCCAACGTTGGCGGAAATCAAAAGGTGGTCGACAAAGCCAGAGCCAAATCATCACCAGGGCCAAACGGAATACCTTACCAGCTTTACAAGAAATGTCCCAAGGTGCTGGAGTGGCTCCACAGGCTGCTGCGATCGGCTTGGAGAAACCAGAAGATCAGCGGCCAGTGGATGACGGCAGATGGTGTGTACATCCCCAAAGAGCAAAACTCAAGTGACATTAGCCAGTTCAGGCCAATATCACTACTGAACGTCGAAGGGAAAATCTTCTTCTCTGTCATGGCAGCAAGGCTGACCAAGTACCTGATGGAAAACAAGTACTTGGATGTGTCAGTCCAGAAAGGTGGCATCCCAGGCGTGGCGGGCTGTGTAGAACACGCCACAATGATCTGGGACGCAATCCAAAAAGCAAAAACAGAAAAGAGAGACCTGGACGTAGTGTGGCTTGATCTGGCAAACGCATATGGATCTGTGCCCCATGAGATGATACAGTTGGCTCTTGAGATGTACCATGTGCCAAAGAACATCCGCGACATGCTCAAGAAGTACTTCAATGGCTTCTCAATGCGGTTCTCTACCAAGGAGTACACAACAGACTGGATCAACTTGGAAGTGGGTATTGCAATGGGCTGTGCAATTTCCCCAATACTGTTCGTGCTGGCAATGGAACTCATCTTGAAAGCAGCAACAAACAACGCGAGACAAACAGACCTTGGCGATGGATACAAGATGCCTCCTCTCAAGGCCTTCATGGATGACACTACAGTGATTTCATCCAGAGAAGACGAGACACGTCATGTGCTGGAGAGGCTGGACGACATAGTTGCCTCATCCAGAATGAAGTTCAAGCCAAAGAAATCACGGAGTCTCTCACTGAGGAAAGGAAAAGTGGCCGGATCTGTGGTCTTCAGTGTTGCCAACCAGGCCATTCCAACAGTCACAGAAGAACCAGTCAAGAGCCTTGGAAGATGGTATGATGATACGCTGAAAGACACACAAAGAGCAAAAGAAACCAAGCAGATGGCGGAGGAAGGCTTGGAGACCATTGACCAGTGTGGGCTCCCTGGCAAATACAAGGTCTGGTGTCTGCAGTTCATGCTGATACCAAAGCTGCTATGGCCTCTGATGATATACGACATCTGCACCAGCATAGTGGAGGCAATGGAAGCCAAAATCAACAAGTTCACAAGGAAATGGCTTGGTGTCCCACCCTGTCTGACTGACATAGCGCTGTACTGTCGCCAAGCAAAGCTGAAACTACCCCTGAAATCCATCCTGGAGGAATACAAAGCAGGGAAGATCAGACTTCAAAGCATGCTGGAGGACTCAGGAGACAAGGTGGTAGAAGCAATTAAGCCCCAGCTGAAGACGGGCAGAAAATGGAAAGTTCAAGAGGCGATGGATTCTGCAAAAGAAAGTCTCAAGATCAGAGAAATAACAGGACACACACAGACCAACAGACAGGGATGGGGGTGACCAAAACTGAATGGTGGTCAAAGGCCAAAGGAAAAGCCAAAAGAGACATGATGATTCAGGAGATGAGAAAAGAAGAAGACCAAAAAAGACTCCAAAAAGCAGTCCA
>JAMYXO010007173.1:0-10000 GCA_033310375.1 Conus canariensis
GGAGTGGGGCTCTGTAAGAAAATTCCCTTTCCCCGGAACCCTCCCCCCTTCCACCCTTTTTACCCCCCCGCCCCCCCCTTTCTTACACCAGCACGTCCCACACAGACACAGACAATAGACACACACACCCCACACACACACACACACACACACACACACACTCACGGGGCACACATACAAAGAGAGAGAAAGAGGCAGGGGCGCGTCCCCAGAGAGATAAAGAGGGGTCGGGGGTCGGGGGCAAAGGGGAGAGAGAGAGAGAGGAGAGAGAGAGAGAAAATTCACACACCACACACACACACCCATCACACACACACACACACACCCCACGAACACGCACAAAACACACACAAAAACACACACACACGAACCAAGCACCTATGCACGCACGCAGGGCGCGCCCGCACACACACACACCAAACACACCCCCAAACCCCAAAACCAAAACGAATGCATACCACGCAAATACACAAACGCACACCCAAAAAGGGATAAAATTAACCACCACCAAAGAAAGCCCAGATTACAGAAAAAAAGAGAGAGAAAAAAAAGAAAAAAGATAGAAAAAGACAGATACAAAAATTTTACCCTTTACATACATACATCCCTATTGGGTACAAAATTTTGGATAGCCCAAAGTTTATAGTTTTGTTTAGACAACAAAAAGGGAACTGACAACAGATAGAAAAAAAAAAAAGAGAGAGAGAGAGAGAGAGGGGGGGGTTTAAAAACAACAGACAGACATAGATAAAAAATAGCTATAGATAATAGGGAGTAGACAACAGACTTAGAAAAATTTAAATAGATAAGAAAATTAGATAGATAGATAAAGATATGGGTGTATATGATGTGCGCGCGTCCAAATGTGCGTCTGTGTGTGCACGCGCGCAACTGGGGTGGGGGTTGGTGTGGGGTGTGGGGTGGTGTGTGGTGTGGGGTGGGTGTGTGTTGTGTGTGTGTGTGTGTGTTTTTGGTGTGTGCCTTTGTGTGCGCGCGCCCCCGGGCCCACGTGTCGTGCGTGCGTGCGGGTTGAATGCGTGCCTCCCGCGCGTGGGGTTTTTGGGTGTAGTTTTTTGGGAATGGGCGGAAAGCGATCATGATACATTTTAGACAACGATCAATAAATGTCGCGCCTGTTTACATCAGCTCAAAAATTTAACGGCAAAAAAATTTTTCACCCAAGGGGAAAAGATTCCCGGGTTTTTTTTTTTTTGTTTTTGTTTTTTTGTTTTTTTGTTTCTTTTGTTTTTTTTTTGTTTCTTTTTTTTTGTTTTTTTTTCCCCTCGTGTATAAATAATCAATTCCCCTAAAGGATTCAACCCCAACTGTCTTTTCCGCCATGCGTCATGTAAATGGTCTGACGAAGCCCCAGGGGCTCGGGCCAAAATCGAGGTGGAGAAGGGGGGTCAGAAAAAAAAATACAGCGAATTATTACGATCGAGAAACGGGAATGACCTCTTTTTCGGGCGGGGACGGGGGGGGGGGGGGGGGTGAAGGGGCGGGGAAAAAGGGAGATGGCAAGAGAGGAGAGAGAGATGGGGGGGATGGGGAGGGAGGGAGGCAAGGGGGAGGAAGGGGTGGGGGGGGGGTGGTTTTCCCTTTTTTCATTTGCTGGACACCCCCCGCACCCCGTTCTGATCCTGAGCAAAAGAGTTGCTCGGGGTTATCGTTATTTTTGGTTTTTTGGGGTTTTAAGAATTTTTCGGGACAGGGGGAAAACTCACATAAAAGTTTTTGGGCGGGGCGCGCGCGCCCCCGCACACACACATACACACAACAGGGGAAAAAGGGGTTTTCGCCCCAAAAAAAGGAAGAAAAAAAGCCCCCAACAACACTTACATTTCAAAAACTATACACAAAACAACAAAAACACTTTTTTAAAAATGTTTAATTAAACAACCAAACAAAAATTTCCTGCAGGAAAGATCAAGCCATGTAAAGGTACCAGCCGTTTTGCTCCGTAGGTACAAACCCTTTAAACAGAGCTTTGGCAGTATCAGAAGGTATTCAGAGGAAAAAGCCCCCCCCTTAAATCCCCCTCAGACAAGAGCCTGGGTCCTAAATTTTTTTTGCACTGTCCAAGGGGGCTAGCCCTATATCAAGGTCATACCCAACATGCCCCTTTTTCCCTTCAGCATTCGGGATTCGAATTTTGCATGCAGCCCCAAGGGCCTCCACAAAGCGTTGCTTCACCACCACTATCACCCCCAAACCCCCCCCCCACCCTACCCCCAAACCCCCTTTTTAAAGTAACAGTGCAAAAAAAAACCCAAAAGGGGAAACATAAATGGGGGCAAAAAATTTACATTTTAAATAAACAGCTATTGGGGCAGTAGACACTGCGACTAGTCATCAAAGTAAATTTTGGACAGGGGTTCACAGTCTCAAAAAAATTTTTGAAAACCCCGACTGAAAAAAAAAGGCTGATATACCCATATGATTTTTAAAAACAATTAAAACAAAGTGAAACTGGAACAAGGGCTAAAACGCATGAACAAACCGGAAAACTAAAAAAGACCCAAAGCAAACGCCTTTCAGAAAACCCGCATCGGGAGAAAAAAAAGAAGAAAAAATTTACCACACACTTATGCCAGAAGGCGGGGACCAAGAATGCACCTAAAACTGAAAAGAAAAAACCCCTCCCTCCCCCCCCCCAAACCCCCTCCCATCCTCGACCCCCCCGCCCCCCCAAAACTCCCAAGGAACCCAGGGCACTGTCACCCCTGTTTCGCCACATAAAATTGCGAAACAGAAGCATTCATCCGGGGAAATTGCAAAAGCTTTTGGGGAACCGACTGGAGAACAAACGGGGGGAAATGGGGGGTTTGGTTTGGGGGCCCCAAATATGAAGGGGGGGGCCAGGGTGGTAAATTTTGGGCATTTTTAAAAATAAAAATGGGATGATAAAACGAAAAAAAAAAATTTTTAAAGCACTCAAAATTTTTGGTCTAAAACTTTTAAAAAACAACAACAAACGACAGAAGCAATGCAAAGCCCTTTAAAGAAATTTATTTTAACAACAAAAATGAGCAAAAATAAACAAAGTCCATGTTTTAAAAGAAGATAAGACCGTTTTTTGATTTTTTTCTTTTAAAAGGGAACTAAAAAAAACCCCTTTTTTGAGCGAGTGAAAAAATAAATAAGACAGAAAAAGAGAATATATAAACAAACAGGTTTGGGGACAAAAAAGGGGAAGAAAGAAAGGAAGGAAGAAATAAATTGAATAGGTAAGTAGATAAAGAAAAAAAGAACGGAAGAAAAGAAGAGATAAACAAATAGGTAAAAAACAAAAACAAATTTGGTACCTGAGAAAAAAAGGGAAAGAAAAAAAAAGGGAAAAGGGAAAGGAACAATAGGTACACAAAGAAAGATCCCAGAAAGGGAAAGAAAGAAATCAACAAACAGCAAACCTGAAAAAGAAAAGGGGAAAAAAAGGACAGAAGAAAAACGGAGAGAGAAAAAAAAAAGAAATTTACGAAAAAAAAAGAAAAAACGAAAGAAAAAAAATGGAAGGAAGAAAAAACCCCGAACAAACCTGGCGTTATTCAAAAACAAAACAAAAAAAAAACAAACAAAAAGGGGGAAACCAAGAAAAAGGAAAAAAGGGAAAAAAAAACAAACAGTTAGACAGATAAAAGACAAGGGGGGGTTATTAAAAAATGATAAGAGGATTATAAGAAAAGAAAAAGGGGAAGGAAAAATAAACCCGAGAAAAGGGAAAGGGAAAGAAATGAACGGTTTGACACAGAAATTTTAAAGGGAAGGAAAGATGAACAAACGGGTAGTTTCACCAAGAAAGGAACGAGGGGAAGAAGAAAAAAATTTACAAACGGGTTAAATTTTTTAGAAAGAAAGAAAAAGAAAAGGAAAGACAAAAAAAGGGGAAGAAAATGGCCCTTGGCCCAGAAATGGGAAAAATTTTTCACAATGAAAAAAAGGCAGTTCGGTCAGACGAAATTTCACTGTTGCCCAAAAGTCTACGGGCATCCGCGAACCTGTAAAAGATATTTTTTATTCGTTTAATTCGTCAACAATAAGACTGGGGTCTGACTGAAGGGTGAAAAAGAAAACAGAAGAAGAAGAAAAGAAGAAGAAGAAGGAGAAGAAAAGAAAAAAGAAGAAGGGGGAGGAGAAGGAGGAGGGGGGGGGGGGGAGGAGGAAGAAGAGGAGGAGGAGGGGGAAAAGGGGAAAGGGGGAAAAAAGGAGGAGGGGGAAAAAAAGGAGGAGGAGGGGGAAAGGAACAAAGAGGAGGAAAGGTAGAGAAGGAGACAAAGAAAATTTTTAAAATAATGCAATGAAATGCAGACCCCATTGTAATCAAAGTTAGTGGAAAAGCCCCGTACCCCCAAGGACTTTCCCCATTCAATTTTTGCACTGGATCTGTATGCCGACCCGGATCAAAAGGCCCCAGGTCGTTTAAAAGATTTCTTTAAAATTTTTATGTCGGTATTGCTCTGTGTGTGTGGGGAGTGGTGTGTTGTGTGTGTGTGTGTGTAAAGTGTGTGGGGTGTGTGGGGTGCGTACATGCGGGGTTGTGTGTGTTGGGTGTGTGTTTTGTGGTGTGTGTTGTTGGTGTGTTTGTGTGTGCGCGGGGCGCGCGCGCCGCATTCTAACAGTGTTTTTGTACAAAACCGTGCTTGTAGTTTTTTTTGGATTTCTCTTTAGGGAGGGTTTAAGAAAAAAACAACAACAAACAAAAAAAAAACAAAAGAAAAAAAACAAAAAAAAAAAGGCAAATTTCCTTTTTTTCCTCTTCACTTATTTTTTTGTCTTTTTTTATATTTGTTCTCTCTCTCTCTCTCTCCCCCCTTTCCCCTCCCCCTTCTTCCTCATCCTCTCTCTCCCCTCCCTGTTTGTTGGGGTTTTCGGGAAGGGGGGGAAAAGGGTGAAGAAAGGGGGAAAGAGCGGAGGGGGGAAGGGGGGGGGTGGCCCCTTGGGCCAAATTCTTTTAAATTTGTCTTGTCTTTTTACCGGTACCTTCACCCCCATCCCCCTTCGGATATTTTCAAAACCCCTTTTGCAACAGAAAGGCGGAAAGGGAGGGGGGTTTGGGAAGGGAGGGGGCGTGCACTCTCTCTCTCTCTCCTTTCCCCCCCCCCCTCTCTCTCTCTCTCTCTAAAACCCCCTTCTCTCTCCTCTCCCTCCCCTCTCTCCTCCCCTTGCTCTTTTTTCCCCCCAAACCCCCTCTCGCCCTTCCTCTCTCCTCCTTCTCCCCCCCTCTCTCTCTCTCTCTGAAAAACTGTAAAAGAGTTCAGTCAAAAGGCGCAGCAGGATTGGGTCCAAAAATCCAAGTCATCTGACACGATTAAAAAGGAAAATTTTCCCCCCTCCTCCCCACCCCACCCCATCAACCCGCCCCCCCCCCCCCCCCCACTACTCCCTCCCCCTCCCCGCACACACAAACCCCCTCCTCGCTTTTCCCTTTTCCCTTGTGAAGGGGGCGAGGGATTTTCCCCCCAAAAACCCCTTTTGTCATTTGCCGGTTTTGAGGGGCAAAGCCCGGGGCATGGTCTGATGGGGCACAGTGGACGGATGGTGGTCCCCGGAAGCGAGTTTATGTTTTTCAGCGTGGGCCGAGGGGGGACAGGGGGGAAACAGGAGGGGGTTTGTGGTATGGACAGGGGGAGGAGGAGGACGGAGGGGGAGGAAGGATGTTTGGGGGTTCCCGGTGGTTTTTTAAAACTTTAAAAAGGGGTTGGTTTCCCGGGGTTTTGTAAAAGAGAAAGGGAAAGGGGGGATAAGGGGAGAAAAGGAGAAAGAAGAGAGAGAGAGAGAGAGAGAAAATAGAACAGAGACAGAGACAGAGGGGAAAAGGAGACAGACAGAGCCCGAGAAAGACAGATACTTTTCTCTCTCCTCTCTCTCTCCACACACAAAACACACAAAACCAAAACACACACAAACACACACAAAATTTACACGGGTTTTATGACCTTTTTCCCAAGGGGAACTGGTATCAGACAGAGAGAGGGGGGAGAGAGAGAGACCCGAGCAGAGAGACAGACCGAGACGACAGACATCAGACAGATCAACAAATTTGAGACGGACAGATCGAGAGAAAACCCGGGAAAAGACTGACGTGGCGAGAGAGAAAAGGGGGGGAGAGAGAGAAAAGAGGAGATGGGGAAGAGAGAAGAGAGGGGAGAGAGAGACAGACAGACAGGGCAGACAGACAGACGGACCGGCAGGCAGACAGACAAAAGTGAGAAAAAACAACAACGGAAAAAAAAAGGGTTTCTTTAATACACATTCATTTTAAACGCCCCCCCCCCCCCTCCCCCCCCCCCCGCTTGGGAACGAAATATCTGAAAAAAACATTGAAAAAAACGAGGTGGCATTTCCAATCCAAGGCCACTTGCGGAAATCCGGGGCCTATCAGACTTCAACGGGCGCAAACGAACATCCGCCAGACAGTGCCCCATGACTTTTTGATCCCGGGTCTCTTTCCCTTCGAGAAACAATTTGAATGAAGCCAGCTTAACAAAGTTGCAGAACTTTCAGATTTACTCTCACCGGGTAGGAAAAATTTCCCGGGGAAATTGGGGACAAAACAACGAAATGGACTTCGTCTCTTTTCCCAAACTTTAACCCCGCCGGGGAAAAATTTAATCAATAAAAGTGTAAAAGTAAACGGGCGGGTTTTGGGAAAAAACCCAAACCCCGGTTTGTAGAACTTTTGGGGCCAAATTTTGCCTACAAGCAGGGCAAATTGGGTTAAAAACTACAATGTAAAAAAACAAAGGCTGCAATTTAGGTTTTTCCAAAAATAAATGTGAAGTCTTTAAACCCAAACCGAAAAAGGAACCCCAATAAAAATCAAACCCCTTACAACCCTTAAAACATCTCTTTTCGTACTATATACATTTTAAAAATAACCCGGGAAAATTTTCAAAAATAATAGAATTTCGTTTTTACAAAAAACGAAGAAAGAAAAAAAGACAGAAAAATGGGGCATAGAGACGAGACAATTTTTGACTGAGAACAAGAAGGGTTGGGAAACACAAGGAGAGAAGAGAGGGGAGGGGAGAGAAAGAGAGAGAGAGGAGAGAGAGAGGGGAAAGAAGATTGTCAGAAAAACAGACAAGACAGAGACAGACAGACAGTCAGACAAGGGACAGACAGACAGGGCCCGCAGACAAGAGGACAGACAAAGAGACAAAAGAAGAGAGGGGGGAAAAAGAGAGTTAAAAAGAGAGAGAGAAACGTTAGTGACGGACAGGGCAACAACAGACGGAAAGGGGCAGGCAAAAATGAAAAGAGAAAACAAAAAAGGAATAAACCAAAAGGGAAAAGAGAAGAGAGAGAGGGGGGGGGGGTTTTACATGAGACAGAAAACAGAGACAGAGAAAAAAAAATGGAAAAAGGAAAAATCAAAAAAAAGCGAGCGAGGGGAGATGGGGAAAAGACAGAACGACGGGTAACCCGAAACAGAAATACTGAAGTGAAATTTGGGAAAAGCAAAAAAAGAGCAGCGAGCGAGAGAGAGATGGGGAAAAGAGAGAGAGGGGAGAAAAGAGAGAGAGTAAGAGAAGAAGAGAGAAGGGGAGAGATGATTATTACACTTTAGTCCATCGCAATATATGACGAAAACCCCCGAACAAAATTTTTAAAAACAAGGGGGCATTTTTCAAGGCCGCTTGTGAACTCAAAAACCTATCGCACTTCAGTCCGGGTCAGAAAGGGTCCTTCTTGTGCAAAAAATGATGAAGACTGTTGTCCCCGGGTTTTCTTTCCTTTTTAAAGAAAGAAAACTGAGGAAGCTAGCTTTAAAAAAAATTTGTAGAACTTTTCCGCCCGATTCCCAAAAATCGTTATGCATTTTAGAGAACATTGCAACATACAAAAAGAAATAGACCCTTTCTTTTTGGGCTTTTTTTTTTTTCCTCTTCCCACCTTTTTTTTTGGGTTTTTTTTTGTTTTTGCTTTTTTTTTGTTTGTTTCCCCTTTTTTTTTCCCTTCTTCTTTTTTTCTATTTTTTTTTTCCTTTTTTTTTTCGGTTTTTTTTTTTTGGGCCTCGAAGCGACGATGCAAAAACCCTTTTGTACATGGACATTTTTCTTAATAGTTTTAGTGTTTTGTGTGTTTTGCAAAAGACACAAAAACAAAACAGACTTCTCTTTTTCACTAAATCTTCACAACCCCTGGTAAATCGAATCAATTACCAACAATTTATTCCCCCGGTCTTCCGGAACCCCCGCCGTTTTGGAAACCCCGAAATGGAAATTTTCCCATCCTCTGGCTCCCCCTTTTTTCCCCATGGAACCAATTTTTTAAAAACTGAAGATACCCCAATCCATTTCCCTTGGCTTTTTTATTAAGGAAGGAACTAAACCCCCAAATTTTTTTAAAAAGAAAACAAAATCCTTCCCCAATTCCTGTGAAAAACGTTTTTAAAAAAAATAAAATTTTTCCGGCCCTTAAGGAAAAAAAATCCACTAAAGGGGGGAAAAAAACTAAGTACAAACCCCCTTGTTTATTTCACCAAAAAAAAACCAAAAAAAATTTTCAAAAAAAAAACCAAAATAGAGGGAGTTAACCCCCAATTTCCCCCGCCCCAAAAGAACAATCCCGGGGAAATAACAGATTTAAAAGTAAACCCTTCTCTTCTCCGATTCCCCTGGCCGCCCTTTTGGTTTAGTATAAAACCCCTTATTTTTTTTTGGTTTTTTTTAGTTTTTGTTTTGTTTTTTTTTTTTTTTACCCCAATTGCTGAAGCCTCCCCAACCGGTGTTTTCCCCCCCCCCTTTTTTTAAACGAGAAAATTTAAATTTTTTCCCAAAAACGCTACACGGAAACTTTGCAACCCCTTAAAAGCCTTTTTTTTTAATTGTTAAAATTCCCACTTCCTTTCCACCCCCTCAATTTGAAAGGAACCAAGAAAAAAAAATATTTAAATTCCCCCCCAATTTTTTAAAGGGTCCAATAAAAACCTGCTTTCAATGTGTTCCCCGCATCCCTTTCTCCAAAACAACTCCGCCCCCCGCGAACCATACAGGGGTTAAGGAAATTGACAACCCACGGGTTTAAGGAATTAAGAAAAAAAGCCCCGGGTTTTTTTTTTTTCTTCGCCACACACTAAAACCCTTTTAAAACAAGGGGGGTTTTTTTTGTGTTTTTAAGGCCAGAAAAACCCCACAATTTTCATCGGACCCCCGGTCAAAAAAAAGAACCCGGCCAAAAAAAACAAAAAAGATTAAAAAAAAGAAGGGGAAAAAGAGAAACAAACAAAAAAAGGGAAAAACAAAAACCCAAAAAAAAGAAAGGTTGGGGGAAAGAAAAAGAGTAAGCAACCAAAAACACGTTGATGGCAATGTCTCAAAGGGCAAAGAAAAATTCCCGAGACTTTTTTTCAAAATTGTTTGGGTAGTTTCCAGTTTTTTGGAAAAGGAAGGAAAAACAAAGGGATCCAAAATTAATTGCAAAAGGATCCATTTAGCCGGGGGCAAGTTTGGGGGGGGGTTTGGGATTCCAAGCGGTTGAAAATGGACCCTTTTTATTGAAAGGGTTTTTGGGGGTTACTTCTCTAAAAGCGATGGGACTAAAGTGAAAAATTTATTCTCTTTCTTAATTTTCCCTCTTTCTCCTCCCCTGCGTCCTCTCTTTCCCCTCTTTCTTCGGGGGCCCCTCGGGGTCTTTTTTTGCAACCAATTTTTTTCAGTATTTTGGGGTTTTTGCACTGTTCTGTTCGGTCCCTCTCTATTTCCTCGTCTTTTTGCAATTCCTTTTTTTTGTTTCTTGTTTGTTGGGGGTTTGGGGATTTTTTTTTTTTTGTTTTGTTTTTGGGGAATTTTTAAAAGGGTTTTTGGGGGGGGTTTTTTTTTTTCCCCAAAAAAAAAAAAACTCCCCCCCCCCCCCCCCCTTTTTTTTTTTTTCCCCTTTAATTTTTTTTTGTTTTTTAAAAAAGGGGTTTTTTTTTGGGGCCTTTTTTAAAAAAATTTTTTTTTCCTTTTTTTCCCCTCCTTTTCCCCCCCCCCCCCCCCCCTTTTTTTTTTTTTTTTTC
>JAMYXO010007174.1:0-12469 GCA_033310375.1 Conus canariensis
CTCTTTTTTTTCTTTCACCTTCCCTGATTTTCCCCCCCTCCACATTGAGGTTTTTTAAATTTTTGGGGAGTGCCGGAGGGGAGGGGGGTTCTCTGTGAATCGTCTCCTTGTTGGTTCGTGAACGCCGTGTGTGAGCTTCTGACCGACTGGCCTCTCACCCCCACTCTTCTCCCTCAAAAATATCAGGGACAATAACCCCCCCCCCTTTCACTCGTTCCCCAGGCCAAGTGAGCGGGGCCGGGACATCAGGCGGGGCGGACTCTACTTTTTTATTCCTTTTGGGGTCCCAGCGGGCACCGGGATGCCCAGGGCCACAGGGCTGTGGACCGCTTTCCCTCCAGGTCCCGCGGGCGCCAGGACCCCCAGGGGCCACGGGGCTGTGACCATCTTTCCCTCCAGTCCCAGCGGGCACCCAGGCCCCCGGGGGGCCACAGGGCTGGACCCCTGCCAAGACGACGGGGACACCTCTCAGTGCAACAGCCATAGCAACCGGGACACGAATCCCTGAACTGTCCCAATGTAAAAACCCTGTCACTTTTTCCTGAGGAGAGATAAGTCTATGTTTGGGGGGGTGGCAAGGAGTGTGGAGTGAATCTCTGTACTTTTGTTTCCCTTTTCCTTTTTCTTTAAAAACATCTATCCTTTTTTTTTGCTCTCTCCCCCCTCGTCTCCATGTTTTCTTTTCCCCTCTTTTCAAGCCCCCCCCCCCCATATCTCTTTTCGTCATGGACTTTTGTGGGGGTTTTGGGTTTGGAAAGGCAGGAGGGTGTAGTTGGGAAATCTTTTCCATTTGTTAAGGGGTAGCTAGGTGTCCTCCATCTATGTTCGTTGTTCTTTTTGTTTAAGGAATAAAAGAATGTGAATGTGAAATTGTTTGTGGTCGCTGGGCGCGTCCGCGGGTGGGGGGGAGCCCTTTGGGGAAAATCCTTTAGACCTATGTGACAATGAGGGAAAGCGTTTAAATGTTCAAAATCAAGTAAAAGATATTTCACACCACACTCAGCAACATATTCTTGTAGTGTTTTCTTAATCACAACAGAAAAGTTTGCTTTTCTAATTGAGACTTCAGTAAAGAAAGGGTATATTCCAATACTGTGGGGGCCTTTTCCCCTTTCTGGCTCCATTTTTTAATGTGCTGTGTGTCTGAAGTGGTTGGTGTGTGTGTGGTGTGTGTGTGTGTGGTTGTGTTTGTTTTTGGTGTGTGTTTTTTGGGTTGGGGGTTTGTTTTTTTTTTCTAAAGGGAGTGTGTGTGTTTGTTTTGGGGGTTGGTTGTGTTTTGTGGGGTGGTGGTGTTTTTGGGGGGTTTTTTGGTGTGTGGAGGGGGGGGGAAGAGAGAGAAACATGTGCTTTTGGGCCCATGGAATGAAAGGTGGGGCATGTTTTCACCTGAAAATTATAAAACAAAGTTTTGAACGCTAAAAAGGACAACAAATTAAAAGGAAAATAAAACACACAGCAATAGGGGGGGAAATTTTGGAAAGATATGTTGAAAATAAATAAAAAAAACTCACACACACACACACACCCCACACACACACACCACCACCCCCAGACACACACACACACACACACACACAACCACACACACACACACCAACACACACACCCCAAAACAAATCATACACAAAAAAAAAGCAAAACATAACAACTCTCCTCTCAAATGCTATATATACATTTTGCATAAACAGAAAATTTCCTCAAAGGGAAAAGACTGAGCAGGGAACGTCTTCCGGGCAACAAAAAAAAGAAAGATGAAGAAGAAAAATCTGCAAAAAAAGCAGTGAAGAGAAAGGAAAAGATAAAGCAAAAGGGCTCATGAAAGACTGAAGACATATGCAATCGATTCCAAAAAAGACAAAAGACCCCCCAACCACAAAGATCTAAACGCCCAAGCACCTGAACACAGAGACAACATCCAGAAGTCAATAACACAAGCACAGGCTGTGGTCCCCTTATTGGTCCAGTTTTACTGGGAGTGGGGCACGGAAAAAAATTCCCTTTAATAAAAGAATGACATTCCAACTCTTCTACTGCTCTTCATGGCTGACATTGAGAGACATGACATGCAGACACTTCAACACTGACCACAGCTGACACTAACAGACATGACATACAGACACTTCTAACACTGACCACACACAGCTGACACTGACAGACATGACATACAGACATTTCTAACACTGACCACAGCTGGACACTGACAGACATGACATACAGACACTTCTAACACTGACCACAGCTAAACACTGACAGACATAACATACAGAAAACTTCTAACACTGACCACAGCTGACACTGACACTGAAGACATGACAAAACAGACATTTCTAACACGACCACAGCTGACTTGAAAACTGAGAGACATGACAAACAGACAATTCTAACACTGACTACACAGCTGACACTGACAGAAACATGCCATTCAGACACTTCTAACACTGACCACAGCTGACTGACACTGACAGACACGACATACAAACACTTCTAAACACTGACCACAGTTTGGCTGGCATTGACAGATGGTAGCAACATTTATGATTCACCCACCCGCTGATCAAATGCTCTGCCTCCACTGCCCCCCACAAAATAGATGACTGTGCTAGACCTATCAAACGGCATCACAGGTACTTTGAAAGTGTCAGATGGCTGGTTACAATGCCATTATACTGCCAATCCATTTATTGTCTACGGCATCGATGCAAACCTGTAAATGGACGCACACACACACATGAGAATGCTAAGCCAGTTCCAACCAGTTGTATTGGAAATGCAGAACACCACACCTACAGGTGTCTTTCTTCTCATTGACTGTTTATGGCACCTTTGTAAACAAAACAAAAACACACACACACACACACACCACCCCCACCACACACAACGCACACACACACAGCCACACAGCACACACACCACAACACACAACACACACACACAAATTCATTTTTCACCACTGTCCATTCATTTTCTTTCACAAAATGTATATTTTTCACCTATGCTAGTGCAGAAATTAAGCAATAACTTTTATTTCTCTATAGACACTTGTTTGTTAAGAACAAAAAGTTAGCTTTTCGTAAATATGTTCAGGCAAATAGGTTGGGTTTTTTTGGTTTTTTTTTTGCCAGATTCCATGACTGACAATATGCTAAAGTCATAATCATAATGGTTCAAGAAAAAAAAAAGCTTTGGATCACCTCTTTCCTGCCTGCTTTACAAAACGAAGTAACTACGTCAGAGGTGCTGATCTTGATTTCTGGTTTCAGCCACTCAGAAGTGGAAAAGGAAAAACTTGTTGGACTTGAACAGAAACAGGCTTAAGCATTTCTTAACTACCTACAATCTGTTGTATAATGAATGCACGGATATCAAAAACAGTTTTTTTTTCAAGACAGTAAAAAAACACGAAACATCACAAACACTGAACGTAAATGCCCCTTTATAAATGATAGAAAAATAATACTAATAATACAGCAACCGACTCACTTCATACAATTTTTTTTCCCCCATCATTGGATCCCTATTAGTCGATATCACAATTCCCTTCCAAATGCTAGATCCACCTTTTCTGCTGTCTGTCCATCATTGCTCAGTCTGATCTTTTTTACCTGTGGTTTCTCATGGAACCTCAGGTCAGTTAACCTGCAAGACAAAAGTCAGTGCACACAACAACAACAGTAAGATCATCACTACAGGTTCTTCCCAGTCCAAAACCCCCCCCCATCCCTTCCAAATATTTATACTGACAGTTTAACTAAAATACAGCATGCATATACAGGCTTCTGCCTCTGTTTACTTTAAATCTTCCCCTGTCCCCTGCCTTTCGGTCACTTAATCTGGTTCTTCATCGACCATGTTCAGGGCAGAATGATGGAGATCACAGCATTGCCTCAAGTCAGACAATTAAAATTACAATTCTCTCAAACCCTGCTGGATAATATTTAACTGGAACTAAGATAAAGATAATTTTTTCCTTTCAAAGGGGGAAAACTGACTTTCTTCTTTTTTTTTTGTGGATGAAACCCCAAGTGTAAATAATGAAATTGTTTTTGATGTTTTAAAGACTTTCTACCCTGTACTTAAACAAGATGAGGTTAAAAAAATATTGATCTAAGACAGTGAGACTGAAGAGTGGCACATCAACAACGGAAAATATATGGTTTTAAATTTCTGGTCAGATTTGGCAATGTAAAAATGACTGACCATAATTGGGCTAATTCACACAGTGACCATATGCATGGTGTTCACCCACTTTCCAGACATTTAAAAAATTTAAAAAGGTATCTGATTTATTACCTGTGAATTTACCTTGACAGTATCTTCCACGCTTAGGTCACCTATCTGTGACAGCTTCTTTTCAACGTCGGTCACAGCCAAGGGTCAATGGTCAATGTCAGCTTCCGGTTCACCTTGACAGAGGTCAGGAAGTCAGGACAGCAGTCCCAGGCTGCTGACCGTGTTTTCATCATGGCTATCATGTCCTGAATGACCCATGGTGGACAGCCTCTTTTGCCTGCTGAATGATGGTGGGAAATGAAATGGCAAACCTTCCCACTGTTTTCTGCAGGCTGGGCCTTCCCATCAGCCATCGGGCTCTTCAGGTTGGAACTCCTCTCAATAATGCGGTCCTCCAGACGCTGGGCAATAGTCCTGAACAGCCTTCTCCAAACTTGACGTACAGCCTTGACATCTGCCACTCCTGCCTCCGTCTGTCTGTCACCTCTTGGATGTCTTTTTCCATTTTCTCCAATGGCTTCACCCAAACGAGTCCAACCACATTTCAGAGTCGTTTTCCACTTTTGTCAGCAATGCTTGAGATTCTTCCAATCTGTTTCCAATTTTTGACCAAAATGCGGGACAATGGCGGTGGTCAGTGGTAGCACAAAAAAATGCACACAGACACATTGTGATGGGGCAGTACACTTGTGCAAATTCGTTGGCATGAGCGGCGCAGTTGTGGAACGTTTTTTGGGAACAATCACATTTAGCAGTTAGAGTGGACAATTCCTCCACCTGGTGATTTGCTCACAGACTGCTTCTTGTGCCATCTTGCCCACACGCCTGACAGAACATTCCACTGCAGTTGAGGCACAGAGACACAGCAGCCTCATCCTCACACACACAGCACACATGCTGTTTTGGACAACAGGCATTCCCAGCCTCCCCCAAATGGCAGCCAAAAAACATTTGAGTCGGGAAGCTGTCGACGACATCTGCGACGTTTCTTGGGGTGACAGCGATTTGTCCAGGAATAGTACCTGCAGCTAGGGCACTTGGCTTCAGGTTGGGTCTTCAGCCATGCTATGAGACAGTGCTGAAACAGGATGTGTTCCCAAAGGAAGGATTTTAGAGTGGTGAACAGTTCGTTGCACACCATAACACTCCTTTTCCTCCGCCTCCTTCTGCAGTGTTGCCGTTGCCATCTTGGGTTCCGAATTTTTTTATTTTTCAGACAAACTGCCAGAACAAACAATTTCCTGTAATGTCACAACAGTAACAGCTGTAGTGCAGAATGCCTTTTGTGCAAATCCTGAAACAAATAAACACTGGGGGAACAGACAAGACCCGACAGAACAGGAAAAGAGAGAATATTAGTTCAAACTAAAAAGCTAAAGTGGAACCTTCAAAATAATCATACAGTATTAACTCAAGGACTGTCTGTGCATTAACTCTACCATATAGAAATCCCACACAGCACATGAAGGCCTGCTACAAACCACATTATTTCTAAATTCTAAAGTTTGGATCTATAAAAATTGAGGGTGCGAACAATATTCTTGTTTGTCCATGCACAGATGAAAACCATCTCTTGATGTGAAAAACCTCTCAAATTAGATTTGTCAACTATGGGCACATTAAAAGCTTTGGCGTTGAGGACACTGAACACACAGTGAACAATTGACACACTGATTTAGAGCAACTGTCCGCCCATTCCTCACAGTCAACACCGAAGGGGCCCAAGGCACTCAGAGCCTTGAAAACTCATACTTGTACGCTTCTGATAACGTTGAAAACCCTACCTCCAGCCTGCACTCACTTTCAAACCATTGCATGCGACCACAAGTAGCAAGTCAATACTGGCCCAAGTGACATGCAACAGACCCACAGTATGAGTCAACCCTCTTGTTTCTGATTCTGTAGATGCTAGCCATGGATGTCTGTTTTTTTAAACCCCTGAAATATGTACACAACACCCCCCCCCCCTCCCCCATGCCACAATGCAAAACAAGGGATTAAACATTTTTTTAATTTTGTAATTTCTATTCTACGCTAAAAATAGAAGTTAAAAAAAACAATAATACATGTAAAATCATGAACAAACTGCCCACCCCAGTTTTACTTCAATCTAAACTCCCCTTCAAAAGAATGTGACTGTCTTTGGTTGCGGAAAGACAGACTTAAATGCCAACTGTATGAATGAAAAGGGTTTTTTGGGGAGGTTTTTTCCTTTTTTTTTTTTTATTTAAAAAAAAAAGAAGTAATTTTTTACCAAGAAACACGGAAGGCTGAAAGGGTGGATGGGGAAAGGAGAGAGGGCTGAGATGGAATTACTCATAATTACATTCATACATAAAGACTGGAAAATGGTTACTCATTGTCACTTTCATAAAAAAGAACTGAAAGGATTACCCCCATTTCACTTTCATACAAAAGATGGAATGGATTACTCATTGCCCAAAATTCATACAAGAACGGAAATGGATTACTCATTTAATTCAAAAAAAAACTGGAAATATTAAACCCCCCAAGTCACATTATACAAAGACTGAAAAGGATACCATTTACACAACATAAACTGGAAAGGATTATCATTGTCACTTTAATCAAAGACGGAAAGGTTACATTGTCACACATACTAAAACTAAATGGATTACCAAATTTACCAACAAAGACTGGAAAGGGGTTACTCAGTACACAAAACATAAACTGGAAGGGTTTCCTCATTGTCAAAACATACAAAACTGGAAAGACCATTCCCCTTTCATACAAAGACTGGAAAAAGGTTTACCATTGTCCATCATAACAGAACTGAAAGGATTACTCAAATTTACATTCAACATGGGAAGGAAAATGGTTACCATTTTACATTCTACACGGACTAAAGGGTTTAAACTCATTGTCAAAAATTTCAACAAAAAAAAGGAAATGGATTACTCATTGCCCACTTTCATACAAAACTTGGGAATGGATTACCATTAAAACATTCATACAAGAAAAGGGAAAGGATTACTCATTGCCCCACATTCATACAAAGACGGAAATGGATTACCCCCTTCAATTCATACATAAGACTAAAATGGATTACTCATTTCCCATTTTCTACAAAGCTAAAAAGGGATTACTCATTTCACATTCATACATAAAGACGGGAAAAAGGGATTACTCTTTTCCTTTCATACAAAGATGGAAATGGTTTTACTCTTGTCACATCATACATAAGACGGGGAAAGGGTTTACCATTTCACTTCATACAAGAGACTGAAATGGATTACCCATTTCAAATTCATACAAAGACTGGAAATGGATTACTCATTGTCACATTCATACAAGAGACGGAAAATGGTTTACCATTTTACATTTCATAAAATAGGACGGAAATGGATTACCCTTTTAATTAAATAAAAACAAAAACTGGAAATGGTTTAAAAATTTACATTCATACATAGAACTGGAAATGATTACCATTGTCACATTCATACATAGAGACTGGAAAGGGAAATTACTCATTGTCACATTCATACAAAAAGACGGGGAAAATGGATTACTAAAATGTACTTTCAAAACAAAGACGGGGAAATGGATTACTCTTGTCACATTCCAACGGGAAGACGGGGAAAGGTTACCCCTGACCTTTTCATACATAAAAAACTGGAAATGGATTACTCTTTTGTCACTTTTCAAACAAGAGATTTGAAATGGTTTACTCATTGTCACATTCAACAAAAAGACTGGAAATGGATTACTCATTTTTACATTCATACTAGAAAACTGGAAAGGGAAAATTACTCTTATTACTTCAAATAAAGACGGGAAAGGGAACTCAAACACATTCATACAAAAGTAAAATAACCATTTGCACATTCAAAAAGAACTGAAAGGATTCCTCATTATAATTCAACATAAACGGGAAATGGATTACCATTGTCACATTCAAACAAGAACTGGAATGGTTACTCATTGGTCACATTCATACAAGAGACGGGAAATGGTTTACCATTTACATTCATACAAAAGACGGAAATGGATTACCATTTTTACATTCATACAAGAGCCGGAAAGGATTACTCATTTTTTACATTCAACATAAGACTGGAAAGGGATTACTCTTTTACATTCCAAACAAAGACGGGAAGGATTAAAATTTACATTCATACATAAAGACGGGGAAATGGATTTACTCATTTACATTCAACATAGAGACGGAAAGGATTACTCTTATTACATTCTACATAAAGACTGGAAATGGTTTTACTCATGCACATTCATACAAGAGCGGGGAAATGGATTACTCATTCACTTTCCCTACATAAAGACGGAAATGGATTACTCATGCCATTCATCCCCAAAAACTAAATGGATTACCCCCTTTCACATTCAAAAACAAAAAGACTGGAAAAAGGGAAATTTACCATTTCAAAATTCATAAAAAGACGGAAAGGGTTTTACCATTTTCACATTCAAAAAAGAGACTGGAAAAAGGATTACTCATTTACATCATACAAAACTGGAAATTGATTACTCTTATCAATTCATACAAAGACTGGAAAGGATTACTCATTTTACATTCATACAAAGACGAAAGGGATTATCATTTCACATTCAACAAAACTGGAAAGGATTACCTTACTTTTCATAACAAGACTAAAAATGGATTACTCTTTGGGGTCACATTCATAATTAAAACTGGAAAAGGATTACTCATTGTCACTTTTATACAAAGACTGGAAAGGTTTACTCATTTAAATTCAAACAAGAACTGGAAAGGGGGAATACCATTTACACATACATAAAGACTGGAAAGGATTCCATTGTACATTCATCCCCAAAAGCTGAAAAATGGTTAACTCATTTACTTTCACAAAAAAAACTGGAAAGGATTACTCATTTACATTCATACAAAGACTGAAAATGGATTACCATTTACATTCATACAAAAGACTGGAAAATTTGGATTACTCATTGTCACATTCTACAAAAACTGGAAATGGATTTATTTTTTTTTCCCATTTGGGGGGTTCCCCCCCAAAAAAAAAAAACCCCAATTCAAACTAGAGACTGGAAAGGGATTACCCCCCTTTCACTTCATACATAGAGACGGAAATGGATTACTCATTGCACATTCATACATAGAGACGGAAATGGATTACTATGTCACATTCAACACAGAGACAAAAAAGGGGATTACTCATTATTACTTTCATACAAAGACGGGAAATGCATCCCCCCAATTTCCATACAAGGATCAATATTTGCGACTGAAGAAAGAAAAGAAAAAGACAGACATGAAATGGCTGGAATTTTCTTTGGGAAAACCCAATCAATAAACCCTGCAAATTTGCCACTGATTCGACAGAGACAGAGAAAAAGTTGCTTTTATAGCCAGCGACCGCAAAGG
The DNA here is from genome assembly GCA_033310375.1 of Conus canariensis. Lineage (NCBI taxonomy): Eukaryota > Metazoa > Mollusca > Gastropoda > Neogastropoda > Conidae > Conus > Conus canariensis. The sequence goes on from JAMYXO010007174.1 coordinate 9,611, forward strand.
GCCAAAATCTGGGTTTTTCACCAAATGTTGAAGTCAACCTCATTCTTAAAAAAAAAAACATAAACAAAAAAAAAAATTCGTGCACACAACACATTAAAATACACCTTCCCCTCAAAAATACGCCTTAAATTTCATTAAAAAAAATCTTCCTTTCCGTAAAATCTAAGTCTGATTAAAACTTGTTGCTTCCTTTCAAAATTCAAAATCACATCAGGGAACATCTCAAAACAAGGTTTTCATGAGTCGCTGAAAATTTGGTGTCTCACATCATGAAGTCCCCCAGCTGTTTTCTGCCCTTTTAGTGTCCCCCGAAGAAAAGGGAAAGATGCCAGAAACGTTCCTTGGAACCCCTCTGTCAGGTTGAAGTCAAAAGCCAATGAAAAAAAACACGGGGGTGAAAAAAAAAAAAGAAAAAAAAAAAGGGAAAAGCTTTAAGTTTGACAGTGAAGTACGGGAAGGACCCATCCAGACCTTTAAAGGAGCCACAAGGCAAAACGCGTACTGAAATTTTCCCCATCACAATAATTCCCAAAGAGGGGAACTGTGCTTTTCTTTCTGCTGACTTACAAAAAAAGCATTTGTATGAACTTTTTGTACAGAATTTCCATCACTTTTGGTTTTTCCAAAAACAAAAAAAAAAAGGAGAAAAAAAAAAAAAAAGGGGAAAAAAAAAAAAGAAAAAAAACTTTGGGGAAAAAACACCCCCAACAAACGACACACACACACCCACCCCCCCAAAAAAACAAAAAAAATTTTCTGTTAGAGTGTTGGGGACTTTGCAGATGTGGACACAAACATTTTACAGCAGATTCCATGAAAACCTTTTTTCAAGATGTTCCGCCCTGACGCATCTTTTTTTTTCTTTGAAAAAATTAACATTTTTCATGGGGATCAGTTTTTTACATTGGAAATTTTTTTAACAAACTTTTTGGATGTTTTTTTTAAAAAAGTATTTTAAAAAAAATTTTGTGTAAAATGAATTACTTGTGAGTTGATTTTAAGTGGTGACAGCCCTATTTTGGCCCTATGCGGTCGCGGGCAAAAGCAACTTTACTTATCTTACACACACACTCACACACAGGGGCAAGGGGCGTGCGTGCGTACAGACACACCACACAATAGAAAAGAGGGGGTAAGGGGTGGGAGAGAGAAACAAAAGGGCTATCTCTACCCCCAGTCCTAACAAAATCCAACTTGTGGTCCATGCCTACAGCTTTCCCCGCTTTTGAACAAAATTTACATTTTTCGGAATCGCATTTACCATCTGTTGCAGATTTTTTTTTTTTACCCGAAAATAAAAGGACACCCTTTAAAGGAGAGAATTTTTTCACTTTTCTGAACCTAACAAGTTTTCAAACCTTTTCCTCAAACACTGTAGGTGCCAAAACACCCCCCCCCCCTCCCCCCTTCCCCCCCCCACCTCTTGCAGCCCCACCCCGTGGGTCTGGGTTTTCACAAACCTCCTATGTATTAGAACAAACCTCAATGTACAAACTTGGGCAGAAGAGATTTTTTTCCCCCCTCATACTGTTTTCGATTGAAACAGCAATGCCTGCTGAGACAACAGTGCCTTCAAGCATGATGGGGATCACTTTGGCAAAAATTTTTTATCTCTCCTTTCCCACCCCCTCCCTCCCCACCTCTTTTTGCATCCCCCCCCCCTTCCCTCCCTCACACCGTGCAAACCCCTGTTTTTTTCCCCCTCCCCCTCCCCCCCTCCCTCCCTTTTTTTAGGTTCTTACTGGGTTTTTCTCAACTCAGGTTTATACGGGGTTAAGCTTTTGGGGAAATGTGGGCATCTGACAACTCAATCTCGACCCCCTCACCAAAAGCTTTAGCATGCAAAATCTCAGTACAGCTGCACAACAGCCATCTTTCAAGCGGTGTTTTTTTTTCATCAAGCGTTTTTTGGGAAAAACACCTGGTGCAGCAGAATCTTCAAACTTTTAAAAAAGGTTGCCTACAAAAAGGATGAAAGAAGGGTGCAGAAGATTGTGCCCTTTTTCCCCGTGATGGCTGTAAAACCCCATTCATCCCCATGCTTCGAGCAGGAATGAAACCCGAAACTACATGGTTCAAAGTTCCCCCGTACTCTTCCTCCCCCTAAACCCGCCCCACCCCGGGGAACAATTAAATTTAAAACTTTTAAAACCGGATCAGTGGCGCATTTTCATTTAAATTGGCACAGATTTGCACGGTTGCCCCCAAAAAAGGGTTGCTTGATGAAAAATCCGACTGCGTTTTACTAGCAGACCCGGTTTTGTTTTGAGTTGCAATCAAGTTCAAAATTTTTTTAAAATGGGGGGCAATAGGCCTATCCCGAACTTTACCTTTGCTGTTTACAGGTTCTTTCGGCTTTTTTTTTTAAAATAAAAATTACACGTATAAAACCCTTACCGTTTTTAGACAGTCAGAAAGCAAAACTTACTTTTTGGCAACGTGACCAGACAAAAATTTATAACGCAGTACAAGGAACTTCCGCTACTGCACCACGCTTTTGGTGGGCAGTCACATGACAAGGCTCATTCTTTCCCAGTTACAAGTTAGGCCCCCAAAACACTACATCTATCTTCACTATCTATAGAGCTGACCACTCAGACTGTTCCCTACTTTTGACTCCCTTGCATCCCCTTTAATGGATCCTCAAGCATAGGCTAAAAATTTTCCCCTAATTTTTTTTCGTTTCAATAATGCTTTTTTTGTTTTTTTTTGCAACGGGGGGGGAAAAGAGAGGAATTGGTTAGAAACCTGAAGCGGCCAGGGTCTCCGCCATCCCCCATCCCCTTGGGAGTTTTTTTTCCACCTGGGAGGGTTCTCGGGGTGAAGGACATTCCGGGAGTCTTCTTGCTTTTGGGGGTA
>JAMYXO010007175.1:0-12466 GCA_033310375.1 Conus canariensis
GGGGGGGGGGGGGGGGGGGGGGGGGGGGGGGGGGGGGGGGGGGGGGGTTTTTGGGGGGGGGGGGGGGGGGGGGGGGGGGGGGGGGGGGGGGGGGGGGGGGGGGGGGGGGGGGGGGGGGGGGGGGGGGGGGGGGGGGGTTTTTTGGGGGGGGGGGGGGGGGGGGGGGGGGGGGGGGGGGGGGGGGGGGGGGGGGGGGGGGGGGGGGTTTTGGGGGGGGGTGGGGGGGGGGGGGGGGGGGTTTTTGGGGGGGTGGGGTGTGGGGGGTTTGGGGGGGGTTTTTTTGGGGGGGGGTTTGGGGGGGTTTGGGGGTTTTGGGGGGTTTTTTTGGGGGGGGGGGGGGGGGGGGGGGGGGGTTGGGGGGGGGGGGGGTTTTTGGGGGGGGGGGGGGGGGGGGGGGGGGGGGGGGGGGGGGGGGGGGGGGGGGGGGGGGGTGGGGGGTTTTTTGGGTTTTTTTTGGGGGGGGGTTTTTTTTTGGGGGGGGTTTTTTTGGGGGGGGGGGGGGTTTTGGGGGTTGGGGGGGTGGTTTTGGTTTTTTTTTTGGGGGGGGGGTTAATTTTTTGGGGGGTTTGGTTGGTTGGGGTTTTTGGGGGTTTGGGGGGGTGTGGGGGGGAATTTTGGAAAATTTTTGGGGGGTTTTTTTTTTTTTACCATGATAATTCAGTTTAACATGTGAGCATCCTTGACAAACCAGTTACAAGGCGCTTGGAGCTGTCTTCACTACTGCCCAGAGTTACACACTTTCTTTTAGAGAACAGGCTCTGAAAACGTTCACTGAGTTGTAATCGTTTTAATTACATCACTGGTTTTACCATAAAAGTCAGGAATTCAAATGACGTCATGACTAATACGAATCATGTACAGAAACTCATTTTGAACACAGACACTTGATTTCTTGAGTGCATGTCTACATGCACGCGTGCTTGTTGCGCCTCTCTCTCTCTCTCTCTCCTCTCTCTCTCCTCTTCTCTCTCGCTCTCTCTCTCTCTCTCTAGTGTGTGAGTAAATGAGAGAGGAGAAGAGAGAGAGAGAAGAGAGTGTGTGTGTTTGTGTGTGTGTGTGTGTGTGTGTGTGTGTGTGTGTGGTGGTGTGTGTGCTGTTGGTGTGTGTGTGTGTGTGTGTGTTGTGTGTGGTGTGTGAGAGAGAGAGAGAGAGAATTGAGAGAGAAAGAGAGAGAGAGTATGTGTGGATAAGCATTAATTAATAGCTGAACATGCTCAAGTTATTCCTTTTTCATGCATTTACTTAGTTTGGTAGTGACTTGGTTTGTTTGGTTGTTTCTTAGGGACTTTCTTGTGTACTTATTACTTATAACTTTCTTACTTTCATACTTACTTCGAATGTATTTATCTACATGCGACTTCCTTCTGTACTTACGTGCTTACTCGCTCGCCTACTTAAATTTCTTACTTACTTACTCTTCTCCTCTTTATTTTGTTGTGTTCATGTTTTTCAAAAGACAAATGTTACGGGAAATAAAAATACATTTTCAACACATTATAACTGATCCTACAGTGTTCTGTTGATGTTTACAATACAACGCAATTAAACTGTTGAGTCTTGGTCTACAATGGGGATTCTGCAAACCCAAGTCCATTCTTTCAAAGGCTTTTAAGGTAAGTAACACGATATAGGTTCCAAAGAACCATGGATGGAGGTATGATATAAGAGAAGAGAGAGAAGAGAGAGAGAGAAGGGGAGAGAGAGAGAGAGAGAAGAAAAGAGAGAGAGAGAGAGAGAGAGAGAGAGAAACGGAGTATCCCTACATCAAAAAGGATAAAGAAAACGGAACAAAACACGGAAGCAGACAATAAGAAAAGCACTCACGGCCAGAAAGCAAACTCCCGAAGTGGCGACCTGCGCTAAATATGGTAATGCATTTCATACAGAGGCAGTCAATGCTTTTCCTTCTCTTTGACACAAATCTTTCTGTTCATTTTCACCTTCTAGTATCATAGGACGGGTAGCAGAAATCATGGGGGGGCAAGCAGAGAACATGAAAATGATATGCAGCTGGCTGACCTCAACGCGCTTTGCCGTTCTTCAGCATCTTCTTCGAGTCCCCCATTGGGAACTCATGAGCAACGCTGACCACTTCATCACCCAAATACCTCGAGGCTGTGCATTCCCTCAAACATGGGCCCGTTCACATTGACTTTGTCTTCAAGATCTCCACAAAACTGTGCTATATCTTGGATTATCAGGAAATGTGGTCGCTCTTGTTTGATGCAAAGCTTGCATGCCACATAGAAAGAAATATGTTGCAAAAACAAAATCACATTTTTGTTTACAACACTGTAGGTGTTAGTCAGGTGCCGATAACCCTTTGCCAGGAGGGCTATTAAGCATTCTGTGCCCCATTGATGTACAAGCCATAGTCTGATCCCTATTAGTCTGCAGAGCTGTTCGAGGTGTCTTTAATCACGGGTGAATCCCCAACTCCTGTTGCACACCAAAATGTAGCTGGGGTCATTGACATATCCGCACAATGGGAAGATGAACGCCCGCAGACTGGGACAGTTATATTCCATATTTTTGTTAGCATACCGAAAATTCCAATGCAACGTTGGAATTCTTCCCCTTGACTTTCTTTTTGGTCGATCTCCCAGAGCCCAAATTTTCTCTCTTAGTGGCAACGGGGCTGGTGTGGGAAACTCCTAAGTGGCCAAAAATGTCTTCCAATCCCTAGTTGATCTACAAAACCGCATTTTTTTGACATTTGTGAGTTTGTACAAAGCACTGCTGACTACGAACTGACAGATACAAAGGTTTGGGCTGACGAAAGTCTAAACCCCGATCGTATATTGTCGTGACAAAGTTTTGGTCTTAAAAGACAACAAACGAGCCGGTTTAGACGGCGGGTGTAAAGTTTTTTCACGTCACACTCCAGTTGATTTTGACAGTTGTAATGTTGCTATTAATCAGGAAATCTCATCCCCTGCCATTCCTCTTCGTGTTTGTGAAGATTTGACTTGCCCTGAGATCCTTCCAGTTAAAACTAGGGTGTCTGGCATACTTCTTCTCGTCCATAACTTCTTTGTCGTCCACGTTGGTTCCCTCTGGGTGCTTTTGCCACTGCAGATGTTGTTGATGAGGCAATGGATGATGGAATCCAGCTTCCCACCCTTCAGTGAACGTTTGGATGGACAAAGATATACAAGTAAACTCTGACTTGTCTGCTTCACAGAACACATTGACAGAACTGTTTTTAGAGTTGACAGATATATTGACAGATAAGCCTGACAATGTTGATCAGTTGCAAAGCGAAGGACGCAGCGGAAATTTAAACAAATCTTAAATAATCGTTTATGTCTCACCTGATGAAGACCTAAGAGGTCGAAACGCGTTGTGTTTCGTCTTGTGACTCTTTTTTCCACGTTCTCTGGTGGTTCGCTAAAATTATTTAAGATCTGACAATGTTGTTGATTTTTAATCCTCATGTCATTAATCTACCACTGACTTTCCTGTTCGGGGTCAAGTCCTACCCCCCCCCCCCCCCCCCTCCCTCTTTTTTGCAAACGTCAGTTCTTGAAAGAGAACTTCAGTTTTTGTTAGATTTGTGTGTTATTGAACCTTCTTCTTCCTCGCCTTACAGTGCTCCTGTGTTCTTGGGGAAGAAGCCTGATGGTTTTTTCAATTCTATATACCCATTGTGCTTTGAATGAAGTCACTGTCTGTGACTCAGATCCCATTCCTGATGTTCAGGATTTCTTTTGTCAATTGTCTCCATTTCTTTCTCTCATCATCTTTTTTATTCTCAGCATCTTGATCATTGTTGTTTGCAATCTGCCAAGTCTGTGGACAGGACAAACGAATTATTAAGATTCACAGTTTTCTTCCAATGCAAGTAGAATGTGCTTTGCCATGTATGCTGCAGCAGTAGATGTGTGGTTTCTGTTTTGTGTTACGGATTTCCTTTTTATCGTCTGCAATGTGCACGAAAACATCCACCTCCGAAACAGATATCTGTTTGTTGTCAGTTTCATTCCTGAACTGGGGTTTGATAATTGTAACAGTTTGTCGCTGTAACACGGGATAACTACAGTAAAAAAACAGATTCCTTGCGTAGGAAAAAGGTTCCAGTTCAAAGCTGTGATTTCCATCCCTTTGGACTGATGTTACCATGTTTTTGTCTGTCTTTCTGTCGATTGAGCTTCTGTCTTTTCGTTAATCTCTCTACTGCATAAATTTTCTATGAATCAGTCATTGGCTTCTGAGGCTAATTAAACCAAAAACGATTGGGTGTTGACAAATTCCGGGTTTGACAACATATAACCATAGCATAAATATAAAACTAACCCTATCGAAAACAGTAAACGAATCTTAAACTCACGAAATTCCAGAAACCTTCCCCAATACACCAGTATGAAAATGTACCCAAACAGCTATTGCCATAATACCATTTTTCGTCGTTAGAATTTCCATGCGGGAAAAAAAACAAAACTGTTGTCTCAATGGTAGTGTGATGCGCCTAAGTGTTGGCGAAGTGTGTGGTGCTTGAACACCTCTCTCTTTCAGCCTCCGCCACTGACTACACCACTGTTCGCAGCACTACGAAAAGGGACAGAATCGTCACCTTTCCCTGTCAGTATTTAAGCCTCTCCACCACAAGCCCTATTAGTGCCTCCACATGGCGACACATGTAACTGGGACTTACGACCAGGCTGAACTACTGGGGACTCAGAGAAGTCTTGGCCAGGCTTGTGAATGCAGACCCACCGATGGGGGATCCCACCGGTGGGGTGGACATGGTGCCCGAAACCAGTTTTCCTAGCTATGGATGAAATACTTCACTGCCTTGGGGAAATGTATCGGGAGACACAAGACTAAGGGAGTAAACACTAAAAGAATATCCAGAGTGACCCCCTTTGGGGCTTGGTCAACCACTGTGACACCTTCCGGCAACTCCTGCAGCTACGCTGGCACCAACTGTATTTGGCTTGTTCTTTCCATTGTATCCTATCAGCGGGACCGAGAGATGGATTTTTGCGACTTGGCACACCAGGATCTCCATACACATCACCCAGGCCTGCACCCTGGAGAGGTCACTCCAGTGCCACTGTCCCGCGACAGAAACAATAGGGAGACAGCTGTTGTGGGTTATAACTCAACGCTACGGGTTGCATCCAACGGTGGGAGGGACACGCATTCCACTGGCAATTGCCACTCACCTCATGCGGGCAGCCCCCACCAATAAGGTGCTGACCCCCCCAACGGTCTGTCTGCTTCAATGGGTACTTGAAGCAAAGGAAAAGTCCGAAGATCAGACTGAAAAACCTTGCACCAAGCAAATAGATAGAAGAAAGGAATCAAAATTACCAGGCTTGGGGCTGGAAACCCTGAATATCAAAATGTTTGTGTTCTGGCCTTTCTGACAAGCTCCAGCAATTTGACAACGCTAGAAAAACGCCATCTCACTGCAAACCGAAGAGCTTCAACATTGACACGATCCTCTCCTCTCTCGGCTCACACCTCTTCTGGACCAATACACATCCTTAAGGGTTTATCCTCCCACTCTTTTTCTACAGCTGGGGCCAAGGATGATTCAAATGAGGACTGGAAGCCAAGATCAGAGAGGTACACCTGTTTTTTCTCGGGACTTCAACGCTCGGATGGTGCAGACCAAAGTTGCTGGCCATTCCCGTTTTGGGCCCACTTTGGTCATCGCAAGCTCTTTGGGAAAAAGGGATAGTGGCTATTTTAGCTTTGCTCATTCCACGACCTCTGTATCACAAACACCTTTTTCCCCACCAATCCACACCACACAGTGTCCGGGAGGCACCTCAGATCCCGTCACTGGCATCCGCTGAACCTCATGATCACCCAAAACTTTTGGCTGAACCACGGTTTCTCACCCGCAGCTAAACAGTGCTGACGTAAACTCTGACCACTCCTTGGGTGGCAGCAAAGCGCGTCTTCAACCCAAGCGAATCCTTCACTCCAAGCGGCGGGGATGTCCTCAATCAACCTGTCAAACGTCGTGCTCGATCTGGGGAAACGCATCACTACAAGGCGTCCTGCCCCAGGCATCGATGCATAGCATGTTGGCCATGCTAACACAGAAATACCTGCACGGGTTTGGGCCATGTTTGCCACAGGGACGAGGGTTCGTATCCCAAAGGACATGCTTACAGCAAGTGCTACAGGCTCCAGACCCACAGGAGCCTACGCTACCTACGCTACAAGGATGTATGCAAGCACGACCTGGGGGCAGGCAGCCTCGACCCGCAGACGTGGGGACAGCAGCTTCAGACCGGCCCGCTGGTGGTCCAAAACATCAAATTGGCATAAAGCAAGCAGAGCAGGGGAAAGAGGCCCAGTTAGAAGAATGGAGGCATCGCAGACGGCAAATAAATGCGTCGGAAACCCACAACGCTGATGACCGAGACTTCACCTGCAGCAACTGTAAAAGAGTCTGGCCACTCGAGGATCAGGCCGTTAAGCACAGCGGGGCGCTGCAACTCCACAACTGATTGATCCATGGCGCAACACCATTGTCCTCTCAAGACAAATGGTTCCCAAACAATACATATCCACTAATATGGACATATTTCCGTCATCAATGAAAGCTTCGATGCTGGCAATTAATTGCGCTATGATAAATATATTCCCTTACAAGACAGAAAATGAGCTATTCATTCAACGTTCGTCAAAAAAGACCATGACTTACTCCTAATGAAAGGGAGGGAAGGGAAGAGGGTAGGGAAGAAAATTACTACCTTCATTCAGGTCATGGACTGTGATTTTCCCCATTCTTTAGGGGAGTGATCTTTCACAATGGTGATCATTCAAAAATGATTACCATTGTGGTTTGCAAAAAGCGTAAATCCAAATGATAAGGCAGTAAACTGGAAAAACACGTGAGTGAATGCTTAAACGTACAAAGATACAAAGTAACACAATACAAAACCAACTGGGTACAACAAACGGTTGACAATTCAAAACAACGCAGGACAACACAACACAACATATGACAATGGAACACAACACGACACAATGTATAGGAACAAAACACTATGTGTAGCAACACAACCAATGTTTTTAGAAACACAACACAATCAATAAGAAACACACCAAATGCAACACGGCACAGCAGGTGCAAAGCACACTACACAACCTACACCAAAACATTGTGACATAAACTGCAAAACGCCAAAGTGCATGACTGGGACAAATCAACTACTCTCTCTCTCTCTCTCTCCTCTCTCTCTCCCTTTTCTCTCTCTCCTCTCCTCTCCTCTCTCTCTCTCTCTTTTTCCCCTGAGCAAGTTTTGATGTATGTGTCCTTATCATGGCGCTGAGACAATTATTCAAGACAGCAGAAATTAGATTGATACATAAAATGAGCATTTTAAATAAATCTTAAAGGGACTTCCACAAAGGCTTTTAAGAAATGTACGTGGTCCTTGATTTTCTGTGCTGCATTTTTAGTATGAAGGCTGAGGAAGAGTGCCATTGATCACCTGCAAATGTAATAGTAGCACGAAAGATCCAATTTCAGTTTAAAATACAACATGAAACTCTTACACAATTTAATAAGATTTACCCAGCTGCCATCACCTTTAATTTTCTCGGTTGTTGAGTAATGAATTCAGATCGTCTCAAAAGAGATCTTTGGTACATCGATACAAACCATTTGAAAAGATCTCTGACTTGATCTGGATTATAGGGAACTCTTGTGTGTGTGTTTAGAATACTGGAAATGTTATGATTGCTATATTGTGTGTCGTCTTTCTGCGTCTATTAATGGTTTTCTTTGAGTCCTGGCCTGTTCGGGTCGCTGTTTTTTGATTATAGAGCCCCTAAATATCATGCTCAAACTAGAAATTCAATGCGCCAAACATTATCGACCTTTGGTTCATGGCAGTGTAAACTGTAACATGATGATGCAAAACCGACGAGAACAATATCTCCTTGGATGCTGATGGCCCTCACCTTGCTAAGGGCAGCTTCTATAATATGGCCACTTCGTGTCGGTGCTGTTGACGAAAGGAATGTCCCCAACTACTGTCGGTTTGATGACCTTTTTTTTCACTCGATTCACTGTCACTTTCTCTATGGATACGACTTTGGATGTTACTCTGGGATGTGCTGTCCTAATGCACGGAATATAAAAAAGGTTTTCTGATACGTCTGGCCGTGAATACTCAGGGTTTAAAGTTTTATTGTTCCTTTTATGTGTCGAGGGCTGGCAACAACATTCTTCTCTGGACACTCGTCAGATCTTTCACAGTGGGGGACGTGTCTTCCAATCGAGATTTATAAATCACACTTCGATTTGTTGACTGAATGACCCAATTCAGAAAGGACAATATACAGTCTTTCCATGCAGCCACCACATCCTGTTGTACTCCAAGCAGCGCTGTTAACTTTTACTTTATCGTTAATAGCCGGCAGGTTCAACAGTTTCCAACTAACATTTGGAATTCTAGATCATTATGCAGCGTATAATTTTTGTACAGGGCTGCCCCCTCATTGAAAATGGATACAATTTTGTGCTTGCTTTACAGTGTTGAATGATGATCCAGAAATCTACCAACAGTTATTTGTGAATACATTTTTTTTCTGAAAGGTGATTAAAGAATCTATACAGAATGTTAGCAGTCTGTTATAATGTTTTTGTCGTAATTTTTGAAACAAGTGATGTTCAAGTTTCTTTTTCTCTTTTTTAATATGCTTGTGATCACAGATAAATTTCATAGGACACGAGTAACATACAGTCACAGAATGAAAGAAAAAGAATGAACTAGTCTACAGAAAGAATGACTAAAGGAGTAACAAAAGAACGTACAGATAAATAAGCAAGTAAAAAAACACATAATGATAAAAAGTAATGAATGAGAAGATGATGATATGATGGTGATGGTGATTTTGATGATGATAATGATGATGATGATGATAAATAATAAATAATGATGATATAACAATAATATAATAATAGTAATAACAATTAACAACAACAAGAACAATAATAATGAGATGATATGATGATGATGATTTATGAGTGATGATGACGATCGTCATCATCAGCAGCAGCAGCAGCAGCAGCTTGTAACAAATAACTAATTCGAAGATTTTTTGGTGACCATGTGGCTCCATGATGTCACTTTTTTTCTAGGCCAATTCATTTATGAAGAAAGAAAGCAATACAGAACTACAGGCTCCTCCCTGTTTCCCACACCTTGTGTGCAAGAAATGCAGTCGGGTGAGTTCATTGCCACATCTTACTTTTGCTTTCACATTAGAATAGATACTTTTATACACTTTAAAACATCGTTCTTTTGAAGAACAGGCCATAGAACGTTCCTTGAAATGGAATCGAAGGCCCTCTCAAAATCAAAAAAGCAACGTAGAATATACGAATTAATGAAAACTGCTTCTGAAATAATTGCAAAATAACGTAGACATGTGGTCCGCCTTAGAGCATCCTTTCTTAAAACCAGCCTGATATTCGTCAGTGATATTATACTATTCACCCACATCTGCAACCTGTATTTTTTAATAGAACTATATAGCTTGCTGCCAGTGTCACAAAGTGACCCTCCTCTGTAGTTGCCAGGGTCATTAACATATCCTTTTTCACACTTGTCTCAGAGTAATATTTTTGTTAGAAGGGAAGGGAAATGGCCTCTGACCTCCTACCATTACCGATGAGAGGCGAGAGTGACTGAGAGCGCAGTACAGCACATAGTTGCCACCTGCCTCACGCTAACCTTCTACAAGCTTTCCTCCCTACTCGTAATGGTGACTGGCTGATAGCGGGTCAGAAATAGGGGCTGTGTTTCTTCATTAACACTTTGTGCCAGAAAGCAGCAGTCGTGTCCCGATTGATGTCACTGGATCGTTGGGTCTTTGACTGACACAACGATACCAAACATGAAGGGTGTTCCTTCATACACAAAACAAAGAGTTGCCGACAAAAAAAAACAATTGAAACAGACTGACGAACACACACAAAGTGAAATGAAAATTCACTCAGGGGAGAGCATGCGTCTGGATTTCAATCACTCTCAAACTCAAACATTTTGGACATGCATATCTTTCTTTTACAACTGACAGAGATATCACGGGAACACATATCTGACCCCTGGTAGAGGGCCCCAACAACATCACTTTTTGCACTGGCAGCTTCACTGGGAACACACCGCAGTTTCCTTACCACGGCCTGGGCAGTTTTGATTTTTTATCTGATGCTCTACGTGCTTGTGAAGCATGCCGATAATAAGTCTATCACAGCCACACCATGCTTTTAGTAAGCAAGATTTTAGCATGCTACACATGCAGATGTCAGTTATGAAAAATGAAATGCTTCCTACCAACCTTGTACTTCCTCCATTCGAATCACTCAATATAATCCATTCGAAAGTAAATGTCAATATATCAGCACACGCCAATACAAATTGTTGTCGCACTTTCATTTCATGGTAAGCCTACACAACGACTGGGGCATACCATTCGTAACATTGGGGAATGAGAGAGAGAAGGAGAGAGAAGAGAGAGGAAAGGGAAAAAGTGTGCACGCACGACCCAATACCCCCCCCCCCCTCCACCCACACACACACACACACACACACACACACACACACACACACACACACACCCCACACACACACACACACACACACCAATTGTTTAGTAACCCACCACCAGCAACACCGGTGTAACGACCATTTTAACTCCACACATTGTCAGTAACCCACGCACCAGCAAAACCGGTGTAACGATCCATTTTAACTCCCCTCCACTTTTTAACTCCCCGCGAATTAGAATTAGCACGTGCCAAATTTAACTCCCCGGAGTTAAACAAACCCCCACCAGAATGACCCCCCCCCCCCCCTCCCTTTTTAGATTAACTTTCCCCCCCCCCAAAACATTCAGTTTATGTGTTTTGGGCATGATATGACAAATAAACATTTAATATAACCCCCCCCTCCCTCCCTTTACATATATATATAATATATATATATATGTTGTGTGTGTTGGGGTGGTGTTGTACGCATGTGCGTGTGTGTATGCATTTTGTGCGTTCATGTGTGTGCGTAGAGCGAGCACACACACCACGCACCACGCACAAACCACCACGCACGCACCCCGCGCGCGCACACACACACACACACCACACACACACACACGACCGCGCGCATGCGTGTGCGTGCGTGCGCAATGGGAGTTTTAATTTCCCCAATTTATATTGCAAAACACTACTGCATACTGCAAAATGAAATTAATGAAAAATTCACATAGAAAAACCATGGAAATCTGAGACTGTCACTGCCATAGGACAGAGCATGGAGACAGCTTCCAGTTCCTTGAGATAAATCTGACAAGGGTCAATACACACAGAAAGCGTGTGTCTTGAAGTGTAAGTAGCATCATCACAAGACTCTGAACTGCAACATCATGAATGTAAAGGGAACGAAGCTGACTCAATGAGACCAGCAGATTGTTGTCATCAGAGTTTTTTTTTAACTGTTAAGGGCAGACAATGATCTGGGTTACCTCAGCCTTCAGCAAATATCGAGCAATGACCGGCCGGACTGTGGGGATGCTCAGAGACAGCCTGCGCCACAAGTCATACGTTTAGAGGGTGAAGAGAGAGGGAGAGAAGCGGGTGGAAGCTGAGTGTGAAGCATGATGGACGGCGGGAGGGACGAGAGGAAAGGAGTAGATGGAGGAGGAGGACAGAGCAGGGGGGCAGGAGGGTTGAGAGAAAGGAAGAAAGACGATAGAGAGAGGGCGAGCGAGGAAAGGAGAGAGAGAGAGAGAGAGGGCGAGCGAGGAAAGGAGAGAGAGAGAGAGAGAGAGAGGAGAGAGAGAGAGAGAGAGAACGACGACGAACGAACGAACGAACGAAATTTGTTTAATGAGGAAAAGAATAAGCACATGGCAGCTTGTTTGCATCTTGCCCTCAAAATGAAAAGAAACATTTCAAACACAAAAGCCACCCTCCACACCCCAACCATTAACCAAACATCCACCTTCGCACAATCCTTTCCAAGCAATAATAATAGCAATAACAATAGTAATGAATGATAATGATTAAAAACGATAACATTACAATTCAAATATAACACCATGCGCACATATATACATATTGCATTGTCAAACATTACATCTATCGAATAGCATGATCTGAAAAAGATAGAAATACAGAACACATAATAATCACAAATATAAATCAACATGATAGTAATCAATATTAAAACCTAGAATCTGTTCCGGAAGAGGATGTACAACACACATTTTTCCGCCTTCCAGATACGCCACGCAATTCCCCTTTCCTCTCTATCCGTGTTTTTCTGCAACATTCCATCCTCGCCCCGTAACAAACACCCACCTCACCCCATCTACCCCTCCGTTCACAACCAACCCTACTCAAACAGAGAGAGGAGAGAGGAGAGAAAAGAAAAGAGAGGAGAGAGAGAAAGAGAAAGGAGGAGTGATAGAGAGGGACGTGGGGGGAACAAGA